>JABXWE010001993.1:0-55252 GCA_014611495.1 Limonius californicus | reverse complement strand
TACTGTTGAATTGTAGGTATACCAGTTTCCCCGTGAAGTTGAGTGTTTCTTATATACCATTCAGCATTTGTTATGATGCGTATCACTTTGTTCTGCAATACTTGGAGTTTCTTTAAGTTGGTTTTGGAAGTTGCGCTCCAGACATTGCTTCCATATGTAACGATAGGCCTTATTATTGAGGTATATATTAGGGTACCACATTTTATTTTAAGAGTGGATTTTTTGTTTAATATTGGGTACAGCATGCCCATCCTCGCGTACGCTTCGGATAACTTTTTGTTTATGTGCAACCCCCAAGTTAACCTTCTGTCCAAATGCACTCCAAGATACCTGACCGCACTGTCGCTTGCGTTCCACGGTATTGAGGTGTTGTTTATAACTATATTCGGTGGATCGTCAGGATGGCGTAGCGTGAAGATCTTTGTTTCACATTTATCAGCGTTAATTTTTACGCACCATTTGTTTAACTACTGATTTACTTGATCAATACTTTCTTGAAGTTTATTTGCTGCATTGTTGATATCGTATTCTTGAGTGAGAATCGCCGTGTCATCTGCGTACATTGCTAGGTCCGTTCCTGGAGTTGTAGGAATGTCACGCATGAATATATTAAATAAGGTAGGGCCTAGAATTGAGCCCTGTGGGACGCCTGCATGTATACGGTGAGTTGAAGAAGTATATGAGTTCACTCTTACCTGGTAGGTTCTGTCGGATAGAAATGATGTTATTATGCACAGTAAGTACGAAGGAATATCCATGTTTTCATTTTATGTAGAAGACCTTTTATCCAGACTCTGACATACAAGTAAATAATAGCATTTACATAGTAACGTAGATAGTTTGTATCAAACACCACTTAATATCAGTTATTGTTTAGGGTGCTTCAGCATTTAACTAAAACAGGCAATAACTTCTTTAATAGTCGATTTAGGGAAAATGATCACTCTTTAGTTTCGACTTCTTTTCACCTCTCCTACACGCGCTATTCCACACTGTGCCGTTTTGACTTTTTATCAAAGTAATTAACCCAGATTTTATCTACAGTTACAAATCTTTCCAAAAATCTATCCAGAACCGTGTCCAATAATCTCAAATTGCTCGCAGCAGTGAGTAACCTGGCCCGCTTCTGATCAGTTGACAACATTTTCGGAATTTATCGTGCGCAGACTTTTTTCAGACCCTATTCCTCGTACAAAATTTTCTCAACGGTTCTAACGGAAAAGCCACATGTCTCAACAATATATTTGACCGTAATTCTTCAATTACTCGGAGGCCCATATAGATATTTTCTTGAGAGACAACAGTTTTTGGGGGTCTGGCACCTTGTGCATGTTGACACGACTTCCTTCCTAATTTGAAATCCCAGCATCAATTCTTAATTACTTGAAATGGGGGGTAGAATCACCCAACACTTCGGCCATGGCAATATTTAATTTAACTTCCTGCGGCGAGAAACCCTTCTTAAAAAGGCGTTTTATCGCAGCCTTTGTGCCGAATTTTTCCATTTTAACAAAATCACCAGCACCACAGTAATATTAAATGTATAACTTTTATAAACAAGAAGATAGGCACCTGCAACTTGACACATATTAATGTCAATAATTGACGTTTATAGGAAAAAAATTGTTCATTTGTCGGTCAGTGCCTTGAATGTTAGGGACAATAATTGATGAACTATCCTCGTGTTTCGATTTGCCTCTTCGAGATTTTTATTTAGAAGAATAAATGCTTTATTTATATTTGCATTGTTGTTTGTTGTATTATTTACATCAATCTCTAGGTTATAGCTTTATATTTTTGTTTTTTGTTTCTGAGACCATTTGTACTAGTATATTAATTTTGAATATAGAATTGTTTTTCTTTGTAAAATGAAAAATAAACATTTTTTTCCCTGTCTAAACTAAATTGAAAACATAAATTTGTTAACATTTCAAAGCCAACTAAAACAGACAGTACATTTGGATTGTCAATACATAAAATGTTCCATTATGGCCGGGTAATAAAACGATTATCTACCTATCACCGTAATAAAGTTGGGTTGACATCGACTGTATGCCACTGAAAGTTTCTACCTGAACAATCCACAGCTGTGTACTGGGCACCCTTTTAAGATATGCGCCTCTCGCGGTCAAGTTGGAGAACTAAACGTGCAAAATATACAAAAATAACATGTGATTATTTAAACAATATACCTTTTTTAAACTAGTTATTAATTATTGATTTATATCAAGTACATCATTTTACACATGTCTGCTCATTTTCTTTTCTAAAAGTATCGTAGGCATGAAGATATATCGTCTTCTACGTTCTCGCTTTTATTTAAATAAATAATTTTTTCTTCGCCTTGTTTTAGAGTTAGCGGGCTATGGAATAGTATTATTAATGTTAATCCAAAAAATCAAAGGGCTATCTTTAGATCTAGATACCAAACAATGCAAAAACAATAAAAATAAAACGATTGCGGTCTACTATTTACGTGATGCATTTCTTTAAATAATGAAACATATTTAGCGGTGTAGATATTAAAAATACGCGAAATTTGATGTATGATACATATAATAAAAAAAATGAATTACACCCAAAAAATGAAAAAATAACCAATTTTGGCCGGGAGGATCAGCCTTAATGCCAAACAAGAGAATTGGGGATCGAGATTGACCACCACGAAAGGTAGAGAGTTGGTCGAAGTAATAACGAACAACGAATATCACTATTTGTCCACAGGTGAACCAACCTACTGGCCTTCAGTCATGGTGACAAACCTGGCCTGCTAGACTTTTATATTACAAAGTACATCAATCCAAACTACTGCACTACAAAGTTGAATCTTGTCTAGACCTGTCATCTGACCACTCTCCAAAAATAGTGACTTTATCTACCCAAAGGTTACACAATGAGAATCCTCCTACTCTTAGTAACAGATTCACGCACTGTACAACAATATGCCCCATTGAAGTTAAGACGAAAATAGCCGAAAAGCGCAAACAACGTAAAATGTGGCAAACAAAAAAGCATCCCGAAGACAAAAGAAAGCTAAATCAGCTATCAGTTCAACTCAAAAATCTGTTTTCCAAAATACAAAATCACTCGGTGCAAAGCTACCTAACGCAATTGTCATCTACGGAGACTATAGAGTATTCGCTCTGGAGGGCGATAAAAATTTAAAGCAACCTCAGCAACATTTATCACCAATATGATTAGACAACAACACTTACGCTAGGAGTAACCGTGCTTTATGGTGCGCCGATATGGAACAACGTCGTACGAGCAAATAAATACAAGAAGATGTTGGAGAAGGTGCAGAGGAACGTAGCCATAAGAGTGGCTAGTGCGTACCGGACGGTGTCAACGAAGGCGATACAAGTGGTTGCCGGAACGATCGCCATCCACCTGCTAGCGTTAGAGCGGACCTACACAAACGGGGCAAATAAAAGGACACAGAGGAATCTGGCCAGAGAGGAAACCTTCCGAAGATGAGAGGAAGAATGGGCCCAAGAAGGGACAAGTGCTGCGTGGACTAGAAAAATAATACCCACCGTGAGACGTTGGGTGACGTGCAAACACGGGGGATACCATCTGACCCAATTCCTAACTGGACACGAGTGCTACGGAATCTATCTACATAGAATGAAGATCATTGATAGTGAAGAGTGCGTATACTGCGGGGAACCCGATACGCCAGAGCATAACATCCTAGAGTGTGATAGGTAGAATACAACAAGAGAACAGGCGATACAAGATATTGGCGAAGTCGTAAACGTTGACAATATAGTACCTAACAAGCTCGAAAACGAAGAGAAGTGGAAGGTAGTAGAAACACTAGTAAAGGAAATAATGAGAACCAAGGAGGAAGAAGGAGGCAGAAGAGAGAGATATAATGCTGGATGAGTAATAAGCAAGAAAAAAAAAAGTTAATGTAAATTCAGGGCGTGGGTAGAGAAGGTGTAAGCCCCAATGAAGCAATGCTGGGAGGCGATTCCGTTGAGGTCTATGGAAAGAAGGGGGGGTTTTAGTCGGTAGGCGTTTGGGACGGACCTACACAAACGAATCCGACACTCCTTAGATAATACTGAGAGTCTTTAGAAGATTTCCCCTCCTTCCCTAGAAAAAAAAGGAGGTACCATGACAAGGCTGTGGCTTTTGCAAACCACCTTACAAATTTGTTTAGTCCATTTGATGCGCAATCAGCTAAAGCTGGACATGACGAAATTCGCCAATATCTCGATGCACCCTTTCAATTTTGCCTAACAATCTAACTTTTTACAGTAAAGGATATCAAGAGTATAATCATGACGGATTTGAATCCAAATAAAGCGCTTGGATAAGATCTAATCACGGGAAAGGTACTTAAAGAACTACCAGATAAAGGACACAAATACATTACCTATTTGTTCGATGCTGTGCTAAAACTTCAATGCTTCCCTGAATAATGGAAAGTGGGGACAATCATACTGATTCTCAAATCAGGTGAAGAGCTATCTCCCTATAGATCAATTAGTTTCCTTCCGATATTATCCAAAGTCTTCGAAAAGTTATTATTATAGACTCTAATGCCTATAGTTTTAGAAAACAATATCATACGTAATCATCAATTCGGATTTCGAAGATAACGCCCCACAATTGATCAAATACACAGAGTTGAGGATATGATATTATAAGACATCCAAAATAAAAGGTACTGTTCAGCTGTATTCTTGGATGTCGTACAGGCCTTTGATAAGGTCTGGCACGACGGCTTGCTTTTCAAAATCAGAAAGTTATTTCCACCAGATTACTATACTATATTTAAATCTTATCTAACCAACAGATACTTTCTCGTTAAGTACGGGGATTCTCATACCTCGTTATTCCCAATCAAAGCTGGCGTCCCTTATGGAAGCGTGTTAGACCCGTCTTTATATCTACTATACACTGCAGACATACCTACCTAATCAGAAACTGCAGTTGCTACATTCGCTGACGATATAACAGTTGTCTCATCACATTCCAATCCAAAATTGGCATCTAGCTATCTACACATATATTTGCACAACTTAGAACTTTAAAAAATTGTGTATTTTCATAGTTGAAACCAAGTCAGCTCACGTAACTTTAACGACAAAAAGAAGCGCCTGCCCGCCTTGTGTTAAATAACAAGCGAATACCGCAAGAAGATACTATCAAGTATTTAGGGATGCATCTAGATATGCGCCGTACGTGGAAAAAACATATCTTCGTTAAAAGGAAACAACTGGGTTTCGGAAAATCTACTGGCTCCTAGGACGCGATTCACAGCGGTCTATGAAGACTAAATTATTACTATACAAATCGATTATTAGGCCTATTTGGTCTTACGGAAACCAACTACGGGGAACAGCAAGCAGTTAAAATATAGACATCATCAAACGGTTCCAATCAAAAGTGCTGCGATCCTTAGTAAAACGCGTCATGGTTCGGTCCGAATGAAGTAATCCGCAGGACCTAGGTATCTCAACAATAAATAAGGAAACATAAAAGTGCAGTGTTCGCTACCGTGATAGGCTTAGTGCCCATCCAAACACACTAGTGGAGTGTTTACTCGACTCTGACGACGAAGAGCCTAGTATGAAAGATTCAAACCGATGGATCTCCTAAATCAATTCGTATAAGGTTAAAGCATAGTGTCGAAGCATCTGTTTATTTGTCTAATTGTCTATTAGTATACTTGTTTGTCTTCAAGTCTATATGTGTTAATATAAGGAAATATTCTTTTGGAAAACTTTCTTCATGTCTTATACTCTATGTCAAAATAATTACTGAATGTCACTGTGTGACAGATTGTAAAGCTATAAACTAAAAAAAAAACTTGTTTGACTAATGCAAGTAAAAAGGGGCTTGGGTATGCGAATGGTTTTCCTGCTCGCAAACAATGCCACAGAGAAACACGGGACGGTCGGGCCCCAGCAAGACCGGTTTTTGTTAGGTTAAATGTAGTCAAGGTACAATAAGCCACCGTGACTGCAGTGCCTTAAGGAAAAAAAACACAAGGAAAAACAAAAAAGCTTGCTCGTCGGGAATATTGTAAACAATTACGTAATTACATTGCGTTTATAACGAGGCAAGAGAAACAAGTATACTGGATAAATAAGTTCCTAGTGGAAGGAATAAAAGTAAACTAGTATACAGGGCGTCAGTGTGAAAACGTACAATGTGTTATATCTCGGGAAGTAAAATAGGTATTAAAACATTCTACAAACTGTTTCTACAACATGGAGGGGGAATCATAATGACTCATAAGGTAACTTTCCTCATTCAACCCCTTGGGATCTAGCTACCCCAACAACAATATTTCAAATAGTTACACCTACCTTGGGATGCCTCATTGAAAATTTCTTACAAAATACTTTGCATAAGTAGCAAATTTTTTTTATTGGATTCATTTTGGGAAAATTTGAAATGAAACTCAAAAAGTTTAGAACTAATTATTTTAATTCAAATTTAAAAATATTACATGAAATGTTCAAAATGGTTTCCATTGTTCTGTAGGCAATAGTAAAATCTACTCTCAAATACTCTGTGAACATTTTGGAAGGTTGGTCGCGGACTAGCTGAACACTTCTGAACTATTGTTTGTCGCAGTTGTGCAATGGACTGAGGCTGAAATTTGTAGACAACAGATTTTAAGTAATCCTATAAAAATAAGGCTAATAGGATCAAATCTGCAGATCTTGAGAGCGTTTCTATTTTTTCGACACAAATCGAGCAAAAAGAACGTTATATATTGCCATGATATTTATGTTAAATTAATCTAATTATTATTAAATATATGTTAAATGTCTTTATAATGCTTTAAACTAAACAAGAATACCTTCGGAAGGTCTGTTATATGTGTAAAAAGGATATTTGTGATGTTAAATTCCATATTTTCATTAGATTATTTATGTCCTATTTAATAATAATTAATGAAACATTATAGTTAAAAAAGTCTTTATAAACCTGTTTGAGATAAAAAGTGTTTCCGATGCTAGTTTACGATGTATCATGGTAGGAATTCTTTTACTCTATATGTGAATTGGCAGTATTTGACTGTTTGTAATCCTGTAGTATGATTGAGTACTCATTTTGGTTGATGATGGGGGTCTCTTTGGACTGTACCGGAGCCCTAAAATTCAAATATAGCTGTTATGGTAAATTTATAGAGAATAAGTAAATAATTTTTATGTTAATTGTGTCATATTAGCTAGATAAGTTGTGTATTAGAGCTAAGTAGGTTTTTGTCATGTTTATTTAACAATTTAGTTGTGTTTAGTTAACTATAATTGCAGTTTTATAATAAAATTAGAAAAAGATAGGTTATTTATAGAAATGTGTTAATTTTGTTATGTATATCCGTCTTATAGGAGGTTTGTTGTGTTGTAAAACTCGTATAATTGTTCAAGAATTGTGTTAAGTGTGTTTTTATTAGGTGTTGGAATCATTTTAGTATAATTAACAATATTTTGAAAAATATAAAATTTTTGTAATTTCGAATATTGGCTTATGGGGTGTCTATTTATAGATAATAATTCAGGGATTCTGAATCTAAAATTAGTTTTTTAATAGGGTTAGGCATAAGCTTTCTATCAATCATTTTAAATTTATTTATAAATGTCTCACTAGTTTTTGTTTTGGAAATTCCATTCTTGTCTTTGTTATGTTACCTAGTTACGATTCGATTTTGTCAGATTTGCAGAGGTGTCTGGCAGAAAATAATTGATTTAGTACCTATATGGCCATCGAACTAAATGCACGCATTTTTTATCAGCGCCCAAATTTAATTGTAATGTAAAATCAATGCATTACTTTGAATCTCAAAAGTGAGGTTAAATCTCTTTGTTTACCAAATGTCAAAAAGTGATTTATATAACTACAACAGTAATTGTGGGTTATTAATTATAAATGTGTGTATAATAATAATAAATAAGTTACCTTATTTAAATTAATACAAGTGTGTTTTCTTTGGAAAATTTTAACTGAAAAGAAATAAGAATAAAATAAAATTCTACGTATTCATTTATTGAATATAATAAAATTAACGTATGAAAAAGAACTTACCTTAATTAAATTGGAACATTTGAGTGTAATTAATACTGTGCTTCTGAAAATTATTCCACTAAACTTTAAATTTGCGTACTGGAAGCTGACATTGCTAAATTCAACTGATTCCGGCCGATACAATGGAACTTGTCAAAATAAAAATATGCAGCGGTAGCAGTCTTCGAAGAATTGGTGTCTACACTACCATCCAAGGGACTGGATATTCAAGCTAAGTTTTAAATTTAATTATATACTGATGATATTATGTGTTATATTTGATTCATATATAGCTGTCTAAACTAGTGAAGCCACGTATTCACCTTAACCTGAGAAATTAGAGTCAATTTATATGCTATGATATGTCAATTTAGGTTTATTAATTTAGGTTAAACTCAAAATTTGGCGCCCAACGAAATTACATAATTATAATTTATTATCACAATTTAATAATAATTAAAATTCATAGCATATATTTATGGTCGCTGGCAACGTGGGGCGATTTCATCAATTATAATTATTATTAATTTAATTAAGAAAATACATAGCAATATATTAATAACAATAATAGGCAATTTCAACAGGTTGAAATTGCCTATTATTGTTATTAATATATGAAGTAAGGCAGCAAACAATTAACAAAAAGAACGTTGGCTATTATTCAATAGCATTATGTATGAGATTTTCAATGAAGTATCACAAGAGGGTGTTATCATTTGACGCATTTGGAAGAACATACTACAGAAAATACCCCTACACAAGGAAGGTATGCGTACAAATTTTTTTTTATTTACTCCATTTTCCTAGAATATATAATGAAAAAATTATTTGTTTTTGTAAACTTTAAGACCCTGTATTTTTCTGAGGAAACGAGTGAAGGGCATATATGTCCTGAATTTTCCTGAATCAGAATGACCAGGAGATTATTTTCCGAAAGTATTCAAGATTAAAACCGAAACACCCTATATAACACATGGTACGTTTTCAATCTGATACCCTGTATATGATAACTTCCCCAATATAGAGATTCTTTGCAATTTTAGCAAAGTAAATTTAACAACTGCAGCTTGCGTAATGATACAACTATGTTTTATTGTTATTAAGTATAGTTGAAACGCGAAAAATCCTTAATGCTACTGGCACTGACAATCTGAGTATCAACATGGTGAAACTTTGTTGTCCTTTTTTAGTATCTATATTAATAAACATAAATAATTAGAATCTGTTATGTTCAACTTTTCTCTACATTTGCAAGGTGTTAAACTTATTCCTGCTATGCCTAAAACTAAAATATCAACAGATTGTATAAATCTCAGACCTAATAGTATTTTACTTTGTTTATCAAAGTTCTTTGAAACATAATTAATTTGCAAATTTTGGAGCATGTAGAGACTAATTAAATTCTTCTAGATACCTAATCTAGTTACAGACCTGGATTTATTTGCTCTATGTATATCACTGTTAATAATAACAGACAATATAATAACGGCTACTGATAAGAGTGAGTTATCCCTAGTGGAATGATGGATTAGTTAAAAGCTTTTGACACTATCAAAGTCACGAGCTACTAATTGCAATTTTCCGTTGTATTGGCTTCGGTGATACTGACATTTCGATCGTAAACAATTCTCTCACACATTGTTCACAAACTACAATTTTTCGAAAATTTCAATCTAGGACGTTGCCTGTTAGTGTCGATGTACTGCAACTACCGTCTTTATACGGATTATACGTAACTGCAATATAACATTGAACTGGACAACTAATATGATGCTAAAAAAGCAGTTATTGTCAATCAAAGTCTTGTTTAATACTCAGTAAAACAATTTTCCTATAGCATTAAAAGGTGCTAAACTTCTTCTGAAAATTTAATTTCAAAATCTGTTAAAAACTTGCAATGAATATTATATGTTTGTAAGAGCTTTTCTCTAATCAATTATGGAGTAAATAAGCATATTGATACTATAGTACTATCACAGATATTGTCGATAAAGTTTGGCTGTGGTAAACAAAACAAAACATGTGTCTATTTTTATGTAATACAATTTATAACATGAATTACGGTTATTTAGTAGTTATTAACGTATAGCATAGTTTCCAGAATTATTTTTTGATTTAGAACAAACACGAAATGCACTTTTATTTCTGAAGGTATAATTTAACAAGCGCTAGGATTAAGGGTGAATTTCGGGTTTCAGTTGTATATCAGGTGGATTCAGGTGTCTAACTATCACTACGTTAGAGTTTTTGTGCCATGTCTAACAAATATTAATAAAACTAAATAAAGAAATGTGTGAAAGGACGTCACAATACATTTTGAAAAATACTCATTACATGTAACATTCTGTTTTCTTTTTATTTCCACAGCTAACCCTTATGGAAAAGTTTGTTGATTATCCTGTAGTGTCACCTACCTCCAAAATGATAAAAGTTGATCTCTTCCAAACTTATGTATCCTCTAACACGCATGTGTTTAAATAGCATTGATTGCTTGGAAGGATAACTTTAATAGCGAGTAACCGAGAAAAAAATAGTAAGAATCATAATGGAATAGCACCTACATTGTTCATAATAATTGATTATTTATGTCAGGTCTTTTATTCCCCTGCCTAGCTTTAACATTTACTAGTGTGTTGATCAAATGCGCTAGCCAAAACAATAGTAATCTATGAAAAGGCGTTCAGAAATACATTGGTATCGCTTTTAGCTTACAAGCTGTAACTCTACATGTATATGTGTACATACAGGGTGAATACAAGTCTATCGTCTCAAAAATAGGCAACTCAAAATACGTATCATAGTGTATTATTTATATTCATTATACACATACATGTATACATTTTTATTGACGTTATTATGAATGAGAGAAGCCAGTTTGATATGCTTGATAGTTTACTAGCTTAAATAAAGCTTATTCAACTTACACAATAATTAAATAATACGATATTTTAAACTTAGGTACTTATAAATAAGAATTTGTTTATTTTTTCACATTATTTTATTTAAAAGTTCAGTAGAATAATATATGAAACATACCAAACAGCCACCTATGATTCATAATACCGTCCATATAAATTTAAATATCGCAATACCTACTTTGTGAAATGTATTTTCTTTATGTGCATATATTGCTGGCCAATGTTCTGTATATTCGGTAAGTGTGGAGCCGAATCTGCATTTTGACTTATACCGGGTAATTTACGGGAGTGTAAGAGCCTACCGTTCCAAAAATAGGCAACCCAAAATTCATGTAACATGCTACTGCGATATATAAATTTTTATTACCGGTATTACGAATCAGAGATACCAGTTTGGTATTTTATTCTACTCAGAGTCGGTTTAGAAATCTTTGATTCTGCAGCTTTACAGCCGTCGACGCATTTCTTCGAAATTAGTAAAAAATGAAGATCATGTCGGTTTTTTCTGTAGGTAATTGTAAATGAATACATATTTTACTTAACCTAGTAAACTGCCAAGCATATCAGACAGGTATCTTTGATTCATAATATCGCCAATACAAATTTAAAATATTGCAATACATTGCTATTCGTATTTTGGGTTGTTTATTTTTGGAATGGTAGGCACGTACTCTCCCGTGAATCAATCCTGTATAGAGCTTTAAGCTATCAAAGCTTTGATTAATTGTCAGTTTTACGCATATTTAGAATGCATTAATTTATGTGAGGCGCTATCGGTATCTACATAATACGATATAATTGCAGTTTTTATAAAAATATACTAGAAATATTCAAACGACCAATGCACGTCATTACCGTTGTGATGACGGCAGGTAATTACAAAGTTTCAAATAGTTAACAACGATTTTCTATGTAACAGCATCAGGCTTGGTGGTTTAGCGGATAGTGCACTTGCCTATAGGTCCAAGGCACGCCGGTTCCAACCGGCCGACGTCGACGGGGAAAATCTGAAAGTGAGCCATCTGTTGGATAAGAAGTAAAGCCATAGGTCCGGTGTCACTGCGATGTGTGACACGGCAAAAATCATTACTGGGCTGAAACTACACCAAATAAGCTAAATTCTTAGTTAGAGTGTACAATGGGGCAAAGTGCCTAATGTATATACGTAACAGTGGATATGCAACCCACCTTATATCAAATAGTAAAAACCTCCAAAGCTACCGGAATATAGTTCTTGTATAGTTGTCAATATTACAATATAGTTTCGCCTTAGACCGCGTCGTCATTTGGGAACTACGCCCAGCATTATTAGGTAAGGCCCGACCTGTAGCTTGTCTGCCTTTACAAGCATTTGCTCCACAAGTTTGAGCAATATTTGTTTGTAGGCCCTGCCTGCCTAAACAGGGCCGTGTGCTTATATTATTCAAATCTTGGAGCGGACAAGAATTTGATCTTGATGTATTTTGTTTGCCAGGACAATAATACTTAATCGGCTTATGCATGTTAGCTGTTTGTGAAGCCATACAAACTAACGTTTCGTCAGACATTGCATCTTGTATCTTCAGAGTAAATAGAACACTGAATTCAAATCCGGGAAGCGGAGGTGTTTAAACCTTTTTGAGCCAGTCGGGCAGAACGACGGAGTTCTGGTTGGCTGTCAGCGTTGGGCAAAGACGGATGCGGTGGAGCGTGATCGTGTGATCGATGATGCTTAGGAGTCCTTAGAGGATAAACTACTGGAGTTCAAGCTTTACTGAGTCTAAAACCGTCTTCCCTGTTTAGGTTGTTTTTCAATTTCAATTGCTTCACGTATGATACGAGGGAAGTAATAAGGCACTCTGGCGAGTACCCGAACATTGTAAAAGTCCATCTTATGCCTAGTTAAACCAGTACCTATGTCCAGCCACCGCAGATTTTGTGATGCGTTTATGTTTGCAATCACGTTTGTGCCTAACTGCATATACGTAACAGTGGATATGCAACCCACGTTATATCAAATAGTATAAAATCTTCAAAACTAGTGCGATATAGATTTTGTGTAGTTACAAAGTGGAAATATATAGTACAAACTAAGGCACAACATAAAATTGGAAATACTGTTATGACATCATGTGTCAAACCTGATGACATCATACGTCAAATCACCAATGAAGCCAAAAACTGTATAATGACTCTGATACGCGTCCCAATAACCAATTTTCAAATATAAATATAGGGCCACAGGGTATACAAACCAATAAAATTAATAGAAAGTAAGGAAACCGTTGTAAACGAATTTGCTTGGTATCTTACAAGTACAGAATTTCAAAACTTGGATCATCATATAGCTATAGATATTCTGATAGTAACCGTCCGAAAATTAACTGGACTGTTGCCAGTTCCCACTTCGTAAGCTGTAACTCTTACAGAGACCGTTTACGAGCCCATCTTTATATGGTCCAACTTTTATTGTTTGAATCCCTCGAATTAGCTCCTAATTTTTATGACGGGTAGGATATACCCCTCTGTACATCTAGCAGGTCACATTATTATACCAGGAAAATAATATCAATAAAATTTTGAAGCGCGTAATTTTAAAGCGAACTCGTCAGTCAATTCCAATTCCTTATTCCAATGAGACGAAAAGCTCTTCTGCGTTCTTTTCTCGTTTTAAAATGATTTAATAAAGTAACATTTCGCAAATGCAGCCGTACGCAAATTACTTTACAGTTCCTAAGTAAGTAATTGAGCGATGCGATCGCAAAGAAGAGAATAGAAAAGTTTTGAAGTATTTGTTTAGAATTCACCTTTGACGGAAAATTGATCTGAAAATGGGAAAAAGGATGAGCGTACAATCGGGTTATTTATTCGGCGCGAGTGTAGGAAGTTCTGAAATTTAGTTCGGCGAAATACGAAAGTGAAACCTATGCTATATTGGGTGTTGTAAACTGTTGTGTTATTTGAAAATTTTGCGTCTATTGTTTAGATTTTGGGAGTTTTAAACTTTTAATTACATAACCACTGCCTTAGGCGCCATTGAACGTAAAATGCATGTCTAATATCTATGAATTTAATACACAAAATGTGTCCTGCAATTTATTTGGAAATTTTCTATACCAGATTATATTGGTTGAATCGAATTTCGAATCAACAGTAATACACAGTGGCACGTTTTAACGGAAAGCTTAAAAGTTCTTTGATTTAGTGTATTGTGACGAGACAGAGTATAGTTTCGAAACTTTTTTAAACATATTTTTAAACAATACTTAATATGGTTAATATGATAACCTGTTAACAATCCATTCAGATAATTATTAGATCCTACCATTCAGATTATGGAATTATTTGTAATTGTATTTTACAATAAAAATGTATTACTTAAAAGTTACAGGGGGTGGCTGAAGGGATCGTACTTGTCTTCCATGAATGTCCCAGAGGTGCTCAATTGGATTCAAGTCGGGACTTCTGGCTGGCCATTGCATAGCAGGAATACCAACGTCGTCTAGGTATTCTTGCACAATTCTGGCTGTGTGGGGCCGAGCGTTGTCGTGCATTAATTGGAAATTGTCTCCCATGTATGGGGCATATTGCACAACATACTGTTCTAAGATGTCTAAGATGTGTAGGTCTGTGCGGGCCGTGAAGGATATGCCACCCCATACTATTATTGAGCCACCACCAAATGCAGTCGTGGGGGCAAAATTGCATTGAGCATATTATTTATTTGGACGTCCAAAAACTCGAATGCGGCTATCACAATTCTCCAAACAAAATATTTACTCGTCTGTGAACAAAATGTGTTTCCAATCT
Source organism: Limonius californicus (assembly GCA_014611495.1). Lineage (NCBI taxonomy): Eukaryota > Metazoa > Arthropoda > Insecta > Coleoptera > Elateridae > Limonius > Limonius californicus. The sequence goes on along the minus strand of JABXWE010001993.1, from coordinate 40,514 downwards.
TCTTTTTCCCAATTCAAGTGGTTTCTAGCAAAATCCAATCTGTGTCTGCGGTGGTCTGCAGTCAACTGTGGGCCAGTAGCTGGTAATGTGGCTCTCAGATTTCCTTCCAGGAGACGTTGGCGAACGGTTTCAATGCTAACCTGCACATTATGTACTGCTGAAAGTTGTCTTTGGAGGGCTCTTTTGGTGGTAAAGCGCTCTCTTAGTGCACGCATTCGATGAAAACGATCTTCTACAGCGGTAGTAGCACGTGGTTGCCCTTGCTCTGGTCGCCTGTCATGTTCGTTAGTTTCTCTGAAACGCTGGATGACCCGCGAAATGGTCGAGTGGTTGACCCCAAGCCTGTCAGTGATAGCGCGGAAAGAATACCCTTCTTCGGACAAAGTAAGGGCTATGACACACTCATAACGACTTAAATTTTTCGAGACACGTTGCATTTTAAATAAGACTGATTGTAGAAGCAATTTTTTGATGACAGCTACACGATTTTAAAGTAAACCGAAACTGCAAATAAATTGTAAATGTGCATGTAAAATTGATTAATTTTTTTAACAAAGTTAAAGATGTAGAAACAGACCAAGAGTAACATGTGTCTATCAGGTTTGTATCAGACATTCATTCCATGCATTTGGTAAAGGAGATAGCCCGCTACTTTCCTTTTATCGCAACATTAATAATTGGTGCGTTAATTTCTTGGAGCAGTGTAATATAAAACTGACTCTAAATAGAAATATCGCGATGCTTGATACGTCTTTAAAGAATTAACACACTTCTATTCTCTTTAAAGTCGTCTCTCTCTCGCTACATCTACCCAGCATCCGTCAACGATGGGGTTCTAATATTTATTTAAGTGTTATTCCGGTAGTTCCTTATTTTATTAGTACATCTCGTTACCATAGTGTTTCTCTTTAATTAACTGGTGTTCAGAATAAGAATGTGCGCCATTCGTCTGCTTTTCCCACATTTGAATTTCAATGTTTGTTAGATTCATTTCATTATTTTAGTAAGTACATCTTACTCGACCTTATGTGAATTGTTAGTTCAACATTTTTGGAGGCATTTTCAGGAATTGTGCTCTTGATTTTGGCGCCACTGTCTGTTTGGGAGTCGGCAGCGACTGTGTTTTTGTGCTGGAGCAGAAGGAAAGAATTTCAGCCTAGTAACTCAAGGCGTGCAGACGTTTTAATGATCAGTGAAAATAGGGTGAGGCGAAAAATTACTCTTGTTATTAAGTGTTTACACCGTGTTCTTGCAATAAACTCGAGAATAAAGTCGGATTAAATTTAAATAGGAGTGAATAGTTTAGTTAAAATTACCGGGAGGTATTCTTATCGTTTTATACAATATGAGAATACCGTAAAATTTGTCTTGTCGTTTTATTCGATAAAAAATTTATCCCGTTACTCTTTTAGCATTCCCGTGAAGGTCGCCGTTCCAACAAAGTCTTTGTGCCTCAGTGTATTGTTATTAGGCTGTTTAAATCACGCAGTTCCTCGATGTTTCGGAAAAATCGTTATGGTGCAATCTATTGCTTCCTTTGTTCCTCATTTTGGATGCTACTGATGTCATACTAGCTAACGTCTCTGTCTCTTTTCGCTTCGCTTTGGGGTCTTGACTAAAAGAAAATAAACCTATTTCTGCTTCCCCAGCCCTATCGCGGAATTAGGTGAAAACTTTTATATATGCAGTTATTAGTGGAGATTGTTAGCAGTGATTATTTGTTTGTAAAGCGTTTCGATTTATGGAAACTACAAATAGCCGTATCTTCAGGGAATTAAGCAACCTCCTGTTGGTAATTCTTTAGTAATTTAATAACTAACTGTACTGTGTGTACTTGTGGAAACTCAGTTCAGATTTTTTCCCAATCATACTGTAAATGTCATAGTCAGTGGCGAACCAAGCAACAGGTTCGGACTTCTGTAATTTCTTTATACATATTTCATAGCTAGACCGACGCTGATCTTGGTTTGAAACGTTTGGCGTAAAACTGTATAAACTCTCTTATTCAATATAAATTATGCAGGGTGGTCAATTTTTTATGCTCACTGGCATCTCGGAACTGTTATGAAATACAAGGTCGGTTAAATTAGAGAAACGTTGAGGATTTTCGTAGCGATTGAGAATCTAAAAAAATCCTGAATATTTTGATTCATTACTGATTTATCCAGAAAAAATTGAAAATTGTGATTTCAGGAAAAGATTATAACCTCCCTTACTATTGACGCTATTTCAATCAAATTTGGAGACTTTATGTTTTTGGCCGCTCTAAATTGAATGACATTTATACAAATCTTCTAGGCTTTAGATTTCAAACTGTGATAGTCAACTTTTTTAGTTCTTATGGTCGCTATATTGGATTTTTACACTATTAGATAGACAAATTAGCCTTTCAAATTGGTAACCAACATAAACAAAAAAACTTATTGAAATGTTTGTAATTAATTTATAAAATTACGAATGCTTTGTCACATAATTAAAGCAATAATTAAAGTGCACGACGCCCTCATTGTTCAACGTTATTTGGATGCAGTTTTTCCAAATTCATAGCTTGGTACGTTTGGTCCTGTTCATTGGCCTCCACGATCGCCATGCTTAAGGCCTATGGAGTACTTATGGGACAATCTAAAAGAAGTTGTGTATGCAACCCCAACGGAAAATATCTGGCATTTTCGTCTCAAAACCGAAAATACCTGCGACTCCATTGCGTGGCAAACTATCTGAAAAACAGGGGACGAAATGAATTTGAGGACTAACCTCGGCATCATAAATAATGGCGCGCACTTTGAATAATTTAAATAATTATCTTGTGTTTCTGAATGTGTTAGCTTATTATATATAGTTAGATCAATAAAATGTTTGCAGTATTTTAGGTGTTTAAACGATAGACAATTCCCTAGATTCTTAATCGCCAGAAAAAGCGCAACTTTTCTAATTCTAATTTAACCGACGTTGCATCTTACCCATTTTCTGAGAGACCATTGGTAAACATCGAACATTCACCATCCTGTTTACCTATTGTTTAATAATTTATAAATTGTTATTTTTGTGCTTTTTTGCTTTTTGAACTTAATTTTGAAAAATATTCAGGTAAAGAGGAAGCACAGTTAGGTAGGTTCGATCCTCCGTAATCTGTCGATCCTCGGTTCTTTCACGAGCATGCGTTTAACTTGAAAGGGTGGCGTGCATTTATTTTGACTTACACCGTACATTGTAACAATCAAGGCTTTCTTTCTGCAATCTTTTCTCACCAACCCTCCCTTCTCCCCGTGCTAGCTGAAGAGCCCGTTACATCGTATTGTTGTGGGCAAACGAAAACGATCGTTTGGCCTATCACTATAAAGATTGTTACAATTCTAAGACAAATGATGTATATACATAAAATATACAGAGTGATCAATTTATAGTAATAAAGTAGGATCGGATTTGTCAAAAACACCATGTTCTTTTAATCACCCCGCATAATTTTGATGAAAATATCTGTAAGCATTTGGGAATAATTAGTTAACTCGTAATTTTATAAACACCCTGTATAGCACCACATTAAAAATCGAAACAACAGCAAGCATCTTAAATACATACGTACAAACAAGGCAGTTTTTGAAGGTCACGTATTAAAGGCTTGTTCAACTGAAACTCATCTTTGATCAACTTAGCCTTGAAAACAAATGCAATAATTCAAATGACGTTTGTTAATGTTAGCAGTGTTTGTAAGCAACACATTAATAAGTTTCTGGCGTTTGAGTTTGATTCTGACTTTTACAACTTCGATTTTGAAATGGCGTTTGTTGTTGAAAATCCGTCCAAGTTTGATCAGCGTGCGGTCCTACAATTTGTTTTATGCGTCGAGGGTGTGCAGCCATTGCAGATGCAGACGCGAATGCAAGCAGTGTCTGGAAATGCATGTATTGCGTACCCAACTGTGAACGAATGGTGCCGAAAATTTAAGAATGGAAAAGAGGGGACTATGGATGAGCCGCGACCAGGTGCACGGTGTACAGCATTAACAGAAAACAATATGGCATGTGTGGAAGGCCTTACTAGAGAAAATCGACGAATTTCAATTAGAGAAATTTCAGAAATTGTTGGTACGAGTGTAGAATCTGTCCATAGTATTGTTCGTAATCTGGGTTACAGGAAAGTTTGTTCGCAATGGATTCCTCGTTTCTTGTCTAATCAACAAAAATGCTTGCGAATGGGCTTATCTCTGCAACACCTCACAGACTATAGGCAAAATGGTGATGACTGTCTTCTGTCAATAGTTGCTGGTGACGAAACTTGATGACTTACTACGAGCCATCCAGTACATTATTGTCGATGCAGTCGAAACATTCAAGTTCACACCACCTAAGATGTTTAAAGCACAACCTTCTGGAGGGAAGGTGATGTTAACATGTTTTTCGACCACGAAGGACCTTTGTTGAAAGAGTTTAGGGAACCTGGAGTAAATGTCAATGTAAATCAGTACAGTGAAACTTTGAACAAGTGTCATCAAACAATAAGACGGAAACGTCCAAGAAAACTTAACGTGTGGGGTCATTTTGCTGCATGACAATGTTAGGCCTCATGTTGCTAAAGCGGTAAAAGAAAATCTTTGACGAAAGAAATGGAGGGTCTTAGAGCATCCACAGCCCGGATCTATCGCCTTGCGATTTCCATATTTTTGGACCCCTGAAAAAGGCGTTAAAAGGTCGAGATTTTGAGTCTGACGCAGAAGTACAGATAGCTGTGGAAGACTTCTTCAATCAGCAGCCACAAGAATTTTATGAGCAGGGTATACGTCGGTTAGTAGAAGAATGGGATATGTGCCTTAAGTGTGACGGTAATTATTTATAATTAAATTGTTGAATAAATTTTTAATAAAGCAAAGATGGGTTTCAATTGGACACACTTCGTATATGTAAATAATATCGAGTTTTTTACGACATCGATGTTTTGTGTACTAGTATTATGATTTCCCACGAAATCACGTTCGTCACTATTCCAGACTCAGAAATAACCTTAATAATAGTACTTCTGGGCAAAGCCTACTCTCGAATTATAACAATCAGGATGTCGTGGGACTAACACCTATACACACGTTATAACACACGAACGCTTCCCACACGTCATAATTTATGTGTAAGTCAACAAAAAATATCCCCCTATAATGGCCGCGCCCACCCAGTATAAATTGTCCCCTTAATCAACAAGTTAGCTGCAGCACGACATTTCCACATCAAAATTTAACAAGCGCAGAAAATGTTTGCAAGCGAGCGATGTTCGTCTGGTCTGAAAAATTATTCTGGAAGAAAGCAAATGTGTAATAAAAGGTTTTCTGATGAATGTGTTGAATGCGTAAGCGAATGTGTTGTTGAAACTTGTGGGTGGCCTCGTTCTGCGTTAAGATGCCATTATTGCGTTTTTTTTTATGATTCGGACGTAAACATGAATAATGACAGAGTGCGGATATTTTTTACTGAATGATGGGAATTTGATGAATACCATTCGAATCGAAGTGGATGTAATTCATTAAACATTTATGCCAGAAATATACGTAACAGAGTGAATTATTGATAGTCAGAATCTCTATATTTGAAAATTAAAGTAGAAAAGCAGAGTCTTGAATAGCTACAACTTCCAGTAGTTCCTGTTAGACAAACTAATTCAAAACAAATTAACTGTCAAAAACGAAAAATTAAACAGGACACAGTTGTTTAAACTTCAGAAATGTTAAACAAGATCTGAAACATCCACCATTATGTTGAGGAACACATTCTTCCAGAAAGTTGTTCTATTTATTTTCAATTTTTCACGAAAGCCTATCATGATTTACCCTTGAATGTTGTAGATGATTTTTAAAAGACGTTGCAAATTTCGAAGATTGTAATACATATATGTTGTGGACATCTAAAACTACAAAACCGCTTTTAAATATGTCTGCGTCAATAATGAAGATTTCACTATTTCCGCCATTTAACCGCCATAAAACACTTTCCATTCTGAAGCGCTAAACAGTTTAAAACAGTAAAAATCAATTTGTTCTGTTAACATAAATGATGGTTTTCCATGTTTATTTTATTTATGCACATTACAATAATATTAAACAATAAAAATTCAGCATTAAACTAATCTATGTGGTTTTCAAGCGATTAAACCAATAAAACCTTTTTTTAATCGCAAGCGTAACAATGCGATTTAATTACGCTCATACATATAAAGTTATGCAAATAAACAACTGCAAACAAAATAATTGTACATTTAAAATTGTATAAATTAGCGTACCCCTTGGGGGGCGCAGCAGAAAAATAATAAAACGGAAATTATTATATTGAAACTAAACAAAACCATCTTAACTTAATGATTAATGTTTAGAAAATTATTTTTTACATAAATTGCACATGTAATGTACAATCTAAAACTACATAAAACTTACAAACAGTTTATTTAAACAACTAGTGACTTAAATTCGCTTGTTTTGAACTGCATAACTTGTCCAAGTTTGGTTGTAAATTAGTAACCGTTCCCCCTTAGTTCACGTTCGATGTTGAGCCGGTTTCTATATTTCGATTTTATACAAGCTACTGCAGAGAAACCAACTTCACGTAGAAAATGACAATATAATCTGCACAGCTCTCTTGAATAACGCTGTAAATTCTTCTTGCGAGTTAATCCGCAATAGTTGTCGTCGAAAATTGTTTCTTATATTCTGTACTTGATGTTAAATCAATAAATTGTTCCTCTTCTTCCAACCATAAATATGTATGTGTAAATTCAAACGCGCTTGTTATTCACTCGTATTTGATAAGAAGATTATCATTTTCAGAAAAATAACGTTTAAAAGTTTTAGATAACGTTTTTAAACGATGTTCTACGCATGTAAAAATTACACTACACTTGTGTGGCTTGGTGTGTTATCGTTAATAAATGTTTTTATATTAATAAACATTTCTGTGTCTTCCCTGTTTATCTTGTTTGACCAAAGTTCAAATTATCGCAAGAAACCATTAATCTTATCTGATAGTTGTAATATATGAGTATTATTTCCTTGCATTTGGGTATTTAAAATTTTTAACATTTCAAAAATGTCAGTCAAATAAGTCAGTTTCATTATGAACAGTTCGTCAACAAAATTTTCGGTACCTTCGTGATTTTCTTTTTTCTCTAACGCACATATGTTCTGCCTAAGCTCAAAGACCCTTTGTTTAACTTTTCCACGTAATAAACACCGAGATTCGCCATAAAACAATAGTGCTGAATGGACAGCGCTCATAACATCGCACATTGAAGAAAATAGTCTTGCCCGTAAAGGCCTTGATTTTATATGATTTACAACAGAAATTACAATGGATAATACCAAATGAAGACCTGGGCTGATTTCCTTCCCGAAACGGGTGATTCCCTTTGTATCATGCAATGCTGCTCAGTGGCATTTGGATTGTTTTTGCGTATAAGTGTTTGTAGATCATCATAGTTTCCTGCCATCGCCGGTGCTCCATCAGTACAAACACCAACACAGTTTTTCAGTTCCACACTAGAGTCATTTGAAATAGACCGGCACCTGTAGTTCTTCTCTGAATTTCTTTGAGAAAAGTAAGTCCTTGCTATTTTCGCAGTAACGAATGTAGGTTATCAAAATTGCATATTTGATATGTGTTGCCTCCTCTAGCCGAATAGTAAATAATTTGTTTGTAAGTTTCGGAAGAAGCTGCTCCTGCAGATCCTCTGACGTATCATCAATGCGTCTACTAATAGTATTATTTGATACAGGTGTTTTCCGCAATAGTATGAGGTTTCTTGCACTTGGCTATGCAATGTGCAACTTTATGAGATGCAAGCTTGTGTTCTCAGTGGTGGTCATCATTTTGAACATTTATTGTGATCCACTTTTCACTTTTGAGGTAAACTGTTTGTTATGTTTTTTCAGTTGTGTTGCTTGCTTGCTTTGAAAGAGCGAGATCTAGGACGCGGTTTTCCAAGCATCTCTATGCACTTAGGCCATATGGCCCATTGTACACCCTAACTAAGAATTTTGCCTATCTGGGGTAATTCCAACGCCAGTACTGATTTTTAACGTGTCACACATCGTAGTGGCACGGGACCTGCGGCTTTATTTCTTATCCGACAGAAGGCGCATTTTTCAGATTTTTCCCCGCTAGAAAAATCTCGCCGACCTCAGCCAGGTTCGATCCCGCGTCCCTCGGCTCTAAAGGCAAATGCGCTAACCACTAGACCACCGAGGCCGGTTTCAGTTGTGTTAAAATTGATTTAAATAAATGATGAGTATGCTGAAATAAATTAGTATTTTTTTAAATGCTTTATGCGTTTGGATTTTTTTTGCATGAAGCAGCACTTTATTATATTTGTTATACCCCATGATAAAGTGAAAACGCAAAAATTTAATTTAGGAGTAAATGAAATTCTTAAATGCCTTCTAATTAGAAAAATGTCCAACTGCTTCAATTAAACCTTGGACCCTCCCATTTCCGTAGTTTATCACATGCAAGACAAGTTTTTACGTGTTTTCCACTTTGGATTTACTTTACAATTAAGTAATAACCTTCAACAGCTTAAATGCATTTTCTATGTATCATCAGCAGTTCTCAAACAAAATATTTTTTATTTTTTAATTCAAAAAAAAAATAAACTTAATGATTTTTGAAAAATGAATAGTACCATTGAATTCTACTTGAGGAAATCTATTACTGGTTTAAATATTTGTACCTATTTATGATATATCCTGTATATTACTACAAACTTTAAATCTACGCGTTTACTCGCTGCTACGCTTATTATTAAATTGACCCAACTCAACATGCATCATGGTTTTATACGTTTTGCCTCGACTATTATATATTACAAGTAAGGAAGACCATATTTTGTGTGGAATCTGAAGCGTGAGAACCCTTTATAGATGGGGTATTGTAAGGGATTGAAGGGGTTTCTACCCTCAAAAATGTTTGGTGTGTAACTCCATTTTAATTAAATACAGTTTATGTAGCAGAAAAATTTGATATTATATGAATTTTGTGTTAATGAATTGTAGGGACAAACTTCTAGGGCTTAAAGTATACATGAAAACAAACATTTTTTGTTAATAAATGTATGGTCAAAAGTGTTTCCTTTCAGGGATAGAGCTTTTCAAAGATTCTTTACGAAACGCCTAAATGTAGGCAACTCAATTTACTACGTACTATTTGTTTTCATAACGACGGAAATTAATACTGGATAAATTTAATTTGAATTTGAAAATTCAGAAAGAGGACTTTATTTATCCTGTATTAATTTCCGTCGTTATGGAAACAAATAGTAGGTAGTAAATTGAGTCATCTACATTTTGGCGCTTCTTAAAGAATCTTTGAGAAGCTCTATCCCTGAAAGGAAACACTTTTAGCCATACATTTATTAACAAAAAATGTTTGTTTTCATGTATACTTTAAGCCCTAGAAGTTTGTCTCTGCAATTCATTAACACCCTGTATATGCCTTTAAAGTTTCGGAATGTTATTCTAAAATACCCTGTATAGATTTTATAAAAAAATTATGTTAGGGTCATAATATAGTTTTCATTCTCCTAGCGCAGGCAAACATATATTTCTGAACCGTTAAATATTCTTCAGTACTTATATTTAGGCACCTTCACGCAATCATTGTAAAAGTTTTGCTAAACTTGTGTGAATAAAAGGTGTATACAACTGGTATCTAGATTAACGAAATTTTCTTGGGTTGCTTTATTAGAATTCTTGATAAAATTGAGGTTTAGCAACAGCAAAGAGCAGACTAAAAGGCAAGAAATTTGCTCAATTTGTTTTATCAAATCAATTTGTATTGTTTGTTGAAATTATTCTGACTCCTGCAAATTCTATAAACTTGCAGTGGAATGTTCCTTTATCCACGAAGGAGTCAGGAAAAGAAAAACTTGTGAAATGGGTTGCTATGGATTATCGAATATCTTCTTGAATCTTCTTCTTCTTCTCAGCCGTTTGCGATCAATTGTTGGACATAGGCTTCTCCCAATGCTTTCCATGCTATCCTATCCTGTGCTTTATGGTGCCAGTCTCTTCCTACTATTGTCTTTACATTATCCAACCATCTTTTTTGGGGTCTGCCAACACTGCGGTTAGTTAGTCGTGGACGCCATTGGATGCTTCTGTTAGACCATTCATCTAGAGATTTTCTTGCGATGTGGCCCACCCAGCGCCACTTCAATTTTGCTGCTCTTTCTATTATTTCAATTACTTTGGTACGTTCTCTTATTTCGGTGTTTCTTTTCCTCTCTCTCAGGCTTATGGCTCTCTCCATTGCCCGTTGCGTCTTCGCAATATCTCTGCACTTTTCGTTGTAAGTGTCATTGTTTCTATGCCGTAGGTTAGTACTGGCAACAGACACATGTCTAACACTCTTCTCTTTACGCATATCGTTATATCTTTTTTTTGAGAATATATCCCAATCTGCCAAATGCTGCCCAACCTTGTCTAACCCTTCTTGTGACTTCTGGTGTTTGGTTCTGTTTCCCTAGTTTTATTACATGTCCCAGGTATATGTATTTATCTACTGTTTCCATTGGTTGTTGTTGCAAGGTAAACTATTTGTCGTAGTCACTGGACATTATCTTCGTTGTGCTCCGGTTTATTTTAACACCCACTTTCTCCGCAAATGTGTTAAGTTCTTCTAACATTTGTTCTAGTTCATCAGCGTCTGTGCTTATTACAACTATGTCGCCGGCAAAACGAAGATGATTTAATAATTTTTCATCGATGTTGATTCCTTTTCTATCCATTATCCATCATGAATCCTAGGTGTAATTGGATAGTATATTCTTGAATGCAAAAATTTGAAGTTTAATGATTTGTTACAAACAGAGAAAGAAGGGTTAAAAATATACACAAGAATTTGTTTATAAAATCAGTAATTACTGAAAGTTTGCTGGGATAGATTCTACCAATTTTTGAAAATTTCTATTATAATACACCTTTAAAAGAAACATTACAGAAATGATTTTTTTAATGGTTGTTACAATTTTAATGACCTGCCAAATAGACTATTAAATTTTACAAAAGATATATTTATTTTGGGGAGAACTTGAAGGTTTACGTTAGGTTACTAACAACCGGGCCAGCGAAAGACGAAAAAATATTGAAGAACTATTTTATTTTAGAATATTGCTCACATTTGTATAAATTCAATATCAATTTACTGATCTGTTTCAATTTGTCTGAGGTTTGATCTGTAACTTTTTGAAATTTTAGTATTAATTGCATTTTAATTACAAACAGATCAACAATAAAAACTGCAAGTTTGGTATGTAAAGGTTTTCCAAATCGTTTCTCATTCATTACTAAAAGCTTTTCTTTGAGATCCAAGAGATCCATAAAAAGCTGATCCCCAGCGGGCTGTGGAATGAAAAGTTACGTCTTTTCTAGACTAAAGGAATTTTTATAATGTCAATTTCAGGTTAGGTTGTGTTAGCTGGAATTAAATAATAATGAAACGACATTTTTAGGAGCATAAATCTTTTATTGAGCAACAGTAAAAGAAATGAATAAACCTGAACTAATGTAATGATCACAACAAATGTTGAAAATGTCTGCCTTCTTCCTCCAAACATTTCTGAACTCGTCTTCTCATACCTTTAAAAACATTTTGTAATAATTGAGGTGGGTTGTTAATTTCTTGACAGTTTTCTTCAATTCTAAGTTTCAGTTCGTTTAAGTTATTAACTGGAGTTTTAAAAATAGTGGTTTTCAAATAGGGCCATAGAAAAAAGTCCAAAACAGTAATATCACAAGAGCGAGGGTGCCAGGGTGTTGCAGTATTCCTACTAATGATTCGGTCATCAAAATATTCGCGTAAAAAATTAATTGTATCTGCAGCTGCATGAGCTGTTGCGCCATCCTGTTGCAGAAAACCATCCCGTAGCTCACCATCGTGAAGTTTATTTAAGAAAGGTTGCAATAATTCGTTCCTGTACCTTGCTGCAGTTCGAAAAATATTGGCCCAACTAACCTACGACGACTCATTCCAACCCAGACTCCTATTTTCTGTGGATGAAGGAGAGCTTTAATTGTAACGTGTGGATTCTCGCTACTCCAAATCCGCATATTCTGTTATTATTAACATACCCATTAAGGTAAAACCAGGCTTTGTCGGTAAAAAAGGTTAAATTTAACTGTTCATCATTGAGATTATCCAAAAACCAACGACAAAACTGAACTCTTTTTGGATAATCCTGTTCTAAAAGCTCCTTAATGGAAATAAATCGGTAAAGATGCAGATGCAAAGCCTGTCTCAATATTCTGTGGCATGTACCGTAACTTAAATCATCAACTAGCTGTCATAAATGTCTAATTGGTGTTTTTGGAGCCTCATCAATTCGTTGTCTTACAGTTTCAATTAAAGCAGGTACTATCTTCTTTGGCCTACCAGACCCTTCTTTCCTTCCAACACTTCCAGTTTCTCCAAAATTGCTGACTAAATTCTTAACGAAAGCATAAAATTTGCGGTATGTAATAATTTCATTGGGATACCTCTCTCGGAATTCCACAAAACAAGAAGGAATCGAATAGGTCCATTCTCCGTCAACTTGAAAGCCGTTCCGAAAGTAAGATTCAATAATGAATGCTCTTTGAAATGTATTAAGAATCATTTTAACAATCTCTCAGATTCGTATAAAAAATGATAACTAATTTATCTGACGTCATAAACTTTTCTTTAGTCTAGTAAAGACGTTACTTTTCATTCCACAGCCCGCTGAGAATCAGCTTTTTTTGGATCTCTTGATATGATGTTTTAAATTTGCAGTGTAATTTAAATACTTGCTACGAAAGGGAAGATATAAAGTGATTCATAAACCGTTTTAGGAATTTTATTATTTTTGCTGAAGATCTACTGGAACGCGTTTTAGGAGCTCTTGAAAATTTGAATTTTCCTCCCATTTTCTCTACAACGAAATGATTTTAACGTTATACAGTGTGTTAGACTTTAGTAACAAATTTAAAACACAACACAATTTCTGACTCCGAGATATTAAGATACTAAATCTTCAGTTCAATATATGTCTAAGAGTACCTATCCTTGTTCATCTCCACTTCATTGTATACGCCTAATTCACTTCATTCCAGCTGTTCCATTCTGCTCTGTCTATGATTGAATCTTATGTCGCTCGATAAATGCCTCCGTTATTTTAAACTGCAGCTGTAACTTAAATTTATTACAGAAAACTGCACAATATACTTCCATGCACTTCCTGTTGTTAAAAAACGGGTTTGTTCTAATATTTTGCTTTATGATAATTTTCATATTTAATGGTGAATGGTATCTAAATTAAAGACATAATTATTAAAGCATAAGCATGAGAAAGTCTAGTAGAAGCTCTCGCCAATTTTTCAGATCGTATCACAAGAAACAAAACATAAAAATCCACACCAAAACCCTGTTTTTCTCTTTTACTACAACACAATGGAAATATGTATCAGTTTTCGTTGTTTATTTTTCCATTTTGATGGCTGCGAGAAAATATAGAAAAGAATTCCTCTGCATCGCCGTTATTCTCGCGAGGTAGTTTTCCTCGGGTCGAAATTGAATTCTAAACAGGCATAGGCATTCACATCATTGCACATCAAATGAAATGAGAGGATAGAGATAAGTGAGTTCCCTTGGTTGAATTTTAGATTTACTTGCACTCTCCCTCGGGCCTTTATGAACTTCATATTAATACCAACAAACGAGAAGCAGCGATTTTCTGCGATTAACTCTAATGGAGACATCACCGTTTGCAAGACTTCTGTTTGAACTCGTCCAGCTTATGCGGGTTATTTTCGCTGTGGGAAAGGGTTCAAGGATTTATCAAGAATAATTATTTACCGAAGACTCTTCCAAGCTAAGCCATCTGAAAGCTAACTATTTCTTAGTAAGTTGTTTGCACTCCGACGATTTTTCACCTAGGAGATAATTATTCTTGTTTAAGATCTACACTTCAATAGACAAATTTTGTACAGAAAGTGTGGTTTAAGTTAGTTAGAACAATTGTAATTATAAAAAATTCATTTGGTTGTAATAAGCAGTTGCTAAATGCTAGAGGGTTTATTAGATTTATACGTAACCTCTATGCTTAAGGGCGTATCCATCTCAAAATGGAGGGGGGATTTGTGAATTCAATTTCTTGCGTGGGGAAGGGGTCCATGGGGGTCTGGTAGGGTACAGTAGTTTGCGTGGATTAGTTGCAAATTTTTTTACTGCTGCTTCTACTAATTGTTCCTTTTTTGCGAAAACCCATTGACGATGAATGCTTAGCACGGCTAACCCATTTAACTTATTTTCACCAATAGTGCTTCTAAGCCATGTTTTAACACGACGAAGGTAGGTGAATGAAAGGTGAGTGAAAGCAAAATCACTAGCGCCTTTCTAATGGTTGGAAAAAACAATTCGCTTTTCTTTAAAACCTCGATGATATCTGGCGCTTCCTTTACCTCATTCCACATTTTGAACCACAATTCCCTTTCTCCTTCGACACCTTCCAAATTCTAAAAAGTTGCACAAGGTGAAGTACTTTTATTCCATTCCTCCAATGAAACATCTCTCATGTTACTCCGATGGAAATGTGTCAATGAAAATGCAGGAGATTTGTCTGCAGAAAATATGACTTCTAAAGATTATATGATGGAATCCAAGTAAGGAATTATTAGAGATCTTCCCCAAAATTCAGATGTATTTCTGGCTGAGGGTTGATTCTATGCATTTGTCGGCCAGCAACGCCATTGGCAGTTATATCAGCTTATAATAATGCTTTGTAATGTCGCCTGATTCTTTCAAAACGTCAGCTGTGACGTTGTTCGCAACTTCCCGATGCTCTCTTGGCAGAGAAGAATAGTGTTATGTTTACATTTTTATACTAAGTTTCCTGTCCGTGTGAGATGTATGTTTGGTTGCATACGATTGGGATTTCGGTGCGCGCTTTGTGACCTTGTTGGATTTTGAATTTCTTTGGTTCCTGAAATTTAGGGAATTTTAAATAATTTTGTAAGTGTAGGTATAAATTTGGGATTTCTGAGGCGGGGGAGTTTCCTGTTAAAAAGATTCTTGAGGACTTCCTTCTTGATTGTCACGGTGTGCAGCTGCTTTGCTAGTGATGTTAGGTTGATTAATGAAAGATTTATATATCTGCAAATATTTCGGATTCAGGTAATCATCAGGGTCTGAAAGAGAATTTATGCATTATTTGGTTTAATATTTTGGTGGTTGAATAAATTCTCGAGGGTTTTATTGCCCGATTAAATACATTGCCACTACCCGTCTATTACGGTCGCCGCATGGTTTCGTGATAGTGAAGCACGCTCTTGGGGCCGTATTTCTGAATCTGCCTGTGGACCGCTTTCCTGTAGCCGATCTTCGTTATCTGGGATCCTCGACAAGAGAAGAGTTTGTCTGTTTCGGAAGCCGTATTCGACCTTCCTGAATTACCTGGCCGTTCCTGAAGAAGAAGTCATTTTCGTAAACCTGGGGAACGATAGCCTTCGGTATCGCTGTGATCAAGCCGTTTGGACACTCTCAGAAGCTCAGGTTAGACTTTATAACTTTGTTATCTTCGATCTTGGTTCTGGTTAATTGAAAGACGTGGGGTCGTCCACAATTTTTACTCGTGTATAACCTAGAAGAAGATCTGTCTGTGATTTGTTCGTCGGAGTATTGTGAATTAGAAATTTTGTATTTTAATCTTATATTTCGGTTATCCCTGTGTTTAGCAACAAATTATTTTGTTCATTTTATCAACCTGTGTAGCAGAAGTAATCACTTACGTCTGTGTTTTTGCATTGTTTACATTTTGCGGTCAGCTGATTTATTTATATTTCAATTTGTGCGTATTTTGCCATAGTGGATATTGTCCTGGCTGTTAAAAATTGGATATTTGGGATAAATTTTTGATTCAGTATAACTTTAATATTTATTTTACGAGAAAGGGGATGCGGATTTTTGTTTTATTTTGGGTCGCTACTCGAATTCCCGTTATTGCGTATCGGGTATTTAAACGCTGCATTGTACAAGGCCTTGCATAATTTTCCCCAGCGTGCGGAATCTTCGGATTGCGGTAATTTTAAAGTTTGGTAGTTTATTATCTTTGTATTTATATATGTTATGTGATTCAGATCAGTCATTTAGGGGTTTAATCCGCTGAACTGTTCCTCCTTGCTTTCTCACGTCATATTTAAGGAACGTATTTTGGTTCCTTTGGTTTGCCTCCCAAAATCTAATTTTATTTTAAACGTTGTAAGTTTATTTTAACGTTACAACTTGGGCTTCACCCAAGTGTGATTCAGTTGCGTTCATTGGATACAATTATATACAGGGTGCACCATGGCATTGGTCATCCCTTTTCTATTTATGTTTATTGAACCTATTTATAGGGTGTATAATTTACATTGGAATTATATTATATTATATTTAATTTGTGGTTGAATTATATACGGGGTGTTTGCAAATTAGTGACCAATATAATTATTTTCAGTTTATTACTTAATGTGTTGCGTTTTATTGTGTCTTGTTTCCTTGTTTATGTTTTTGTTGGAACCGTTGAAGTTTGTTCTGCGAGGTAAGAGTTTACCCTTATGTGGATTCGGTAAGGTAGGTTTGATTTATCGCTGCACGACGACTGGTGAAGTAGAATCCTGGCGCCCTTTGAAGATTGTTAGTTTGAAGATCATTTTCACCCACCCCGTGTCGCAGACTGAGAGAGCCGTGGTGAAAACACCGATTCGTGCAGTGAGTTACCCGTGGGTAGAATATTTCGGTGTTTCCAAATTTGTAACCAGAAAGTGTGTTGGTCTTGTTAATTTGTCTTGTTGTTCCCGTGCACAGGTTTTTGGTAACAATAGTTTGAATGTGCTAGTTAGTTTTAACTATGTAAAGTGCCTTCAATTGAAGTATATTTCCTACGGGTTGCAGTATAGAGGAATGCTTCGCAATTAATGCTAATAGCACAACAAATGAAGATCTGCATGCCGCTGCATGCATTTGATATGCATTTTTCTTGTTGCTACATTACTCTCTTCAGCTAATGTCATTAATGCTTTAACACGTGTTTTTCGGCACATGCTCAAAATGGCGTTTTAATTGTGAATCACCTGCTTCGATGCGTAAATGGCATACGTTTATAATTACGCCTTCATCTACATTTTTGTCTCTGGGATGTATAGTAGATCATGTGTACCGGAAAATATCATGCAGGAAACAACTGAGGACAGTACCTTTTCTATTAACTTTTGCGAAGACTGGTGAAGTAAGATGTCCACTGGAACGGCCTTTATGAACGATTTTGCAGATTCCATTGCAGCTTTATGGTCCTAGGTCTGTACATGTGCTTTATAATAATCGTGCATGTCCTTGTACTTAGTGAAAGGTCTGATGATGAAAGAATCCCAACCACCTATCATCATGCTGGCCGACGGCGGAAACAACACACAATATTTACAGAAGGCACGTTTGAATCGTCTTTAGTAAGCTAACCATGGTGAATATGTGTCCAGCCACTGGTGATTGAATTTTCTCTTGAGGTGTTTGGCATCTGCCGCAAAATCGCAGTTCTTCGAAGGTATCCAGCCATTTTCCAGAAAATGTTTTTCTTATCAACCGGCATAGCGGTCGCCAGGCCGACGATATTTCCAATATCATCTTCATGACCGGCGTTTTCAGTTTAACTTTCATCGTTTGGGGTCGTGGTTTGAACCATAGAAGGCATCGCAGTCGCAGTGTCTGCAGCAGAGGATGGTTGTACTTTCTTGCTCTCATCGCTGCTGTTGCTGGTACGTATTTTTTGTTTAAATTCACTGCTACAAATAAAATATAACTTTCGCTACAACAAGCAAATAATCAGTCAATCTAATTTAAAATAGTGATATAAGCAAGTATTTGAATTGGCATTGGACGAGGAACAGACACAAATTATAAAAGTTTTGTTAAATTGCTAATCCATTTTTATAGTATACGCCGCATACAATATTTTAGTAGCCGTAAAAAATCATACGCTAGCGTTTACTGCTTAGTCAGAAACAGCTAAACTGGTCGTTTAAAATTAGTAGATAACAAACCTGTAAAATCAAGGCACTTTGTATATTGTTTATTTATTATTATTATTATTATCCTATTTATACTGAACCACGTAAAATAATTTAAAAATGTGCACAGCTCTTTTCAAGAATAAGTTCAATTTAATTTTAGCATTAGTTAAACAATTTTTCCTTAATTTTCATTCTACTTTTCCTTACTGCATTTATATACAATGTGAAACTTGGATACCAAAGTTATTAGGCTCAAATGCATAATCGCATAACGGACAGTTGAAATAAGTTTGGGAATAAATACTAAGTAGTTTACTAGTTATCAGGAAACCAAGATAGGTGCAATCTGTAACCCTAGAACAATAGATAGATGTTAAATAAGAACAATGTGAAACTTTGATACCAAAGTTATTAGGCTCAAATGCATAATCGCGTAACGGTCTCGGTTACGTACTCAAAAACCCCATTGGCCGTAGCTTACTAACTAGCCGGTGTTGCAGCAGCGGTGTCTTGCGGTATGCATTGCAGACATGCTAACGTTGTGCAATACCCCACCCGATCCCACCCTATCCATTAAATTCCTATCCACCTACTGGCATAGCGTGGGCCTGGCGTAATCCAGGATCTACCCTCGAGTCAGCTCCATGATGGTGATGATGATGATGATGATGATGATGATGATGAGTGTATTTGAAATAGGTACAAATATTAAATCCGATGGTAGATTACAATATATACAAACTAGAAAAAACATTTCTTTGGCAAATGGGACTCTTAAGATATGAGAAAATAATAATTGAAAATTTGATCCAAAATTGTTTGAGTACCGCAGGATAATTACAAAAATTTGAGTTTAAAGACATGTTATGCAAAGGAGAGTAAGATAGAAATGCAAAAAAATTCTTATCACCTCCACAAACCAATACCAATTAGGTAGGTCAGTAATTTCTATTCAGTCTGGTGTTGTTATCACAAGCCAGACAAGTTTTACGTGTTTGCCACTTTGGATTTACTTTACAATTAGGTAATAACCTTCTACAGCTTAAATTCATTTTCTATGTATCATCAGCAGTTTTCCCACAAAACTTTATTTTATTTTTTAATTCAAAATAATAAACTTAATGATTTTTGAAAAATGAATAGTACCATTGAATTCTACTTGAGCCAATCTATTACTGGTTTAAATATTTGTACCTATTTCTGATACACCCTGTATATTGATAATTGAATCTGAAATTATACTTAAGGTGTTTGTCATGAATCTATTGAATTTAGAAACGCATAGCCTGATAATATCCTCTATTAATGTGGATGTGAAAAATGTAATAATAATGTGTGTCATTGTAAGGAGCACCCCGTACAGTCAAAATAAGTTTTAGATTGCGCAATTTATGGTTCTGCTTCGCAAAGTATAGTAATTTCGCCATTAAAGCGCAGTAGTTCTTGATTGGACCACTCTGTATATGTGTAGCAGTAAGCGGAACTTTAAACAAATCTAATTTTTAAACTAAGTGTGTTTAACAATCTATTTACATTAATAAAATGGTGAATAATTTCTCGAAGCACCTTCGTAGCATATTAACGGGTGGTTTTATTAAGCAGCAGCTTTATTAAAATTGAATCCGCTTGAGCGGGAATGTCCAGAATTTTGCCCCGAGGTAAATATTAAAACTCTGGCATTTCACCTGCTTTGGAATAATTTATTTGCTGGAAAGCATTGCGGTATGACCTCGTGAAATTTTAATTAACTTGGAAATTTGTTGGATATCACATCGATGCAGGGTTATCGGAATTTTCAATACATTTCCGAAAATGTTAATTTACATTTAATTATCTCTTTGAATACTCCAAGCCTCACCCAAAGTATTCCTCGAGAGGTTTTCATGTAGGATACTAATTTAGTTAATGGAATAGAAAATTAAATTTTTAAATAAAATATACACTGGCAATAAAATATAATTAATTATATGCTTAACTGTAGATATACAAAGTAAACGTTTACGTTTTTGTAGGTTAGACATGTTAATGTTATTCAAAGCCAGTAGCACAATTTAGTAATTTATAATTTATATTAAGCAGATTAGCAAAAGGCCTCATTTTAATGGGCCCACAGAAAAATTAAACAGTTAAGATACATATACACTGCTCAGCACAATTAACGGATATTTACAATATTAATAATAAAAACACTTGTAGTTAAAGTAATACCTGCAAAACTTATTTGTGTTGATTGTGAAGTATGGTAGCTACAGGGTATACATTATAAAGTTGATTTGTAGGACTAAGTATAGAAATATTTAATCTCTACACTTTATTATTTAATTGTAACAGGAAACAAAATTTAATGTATAATATAATAATCTTGCTAAGAAAACTAGAAGAAGAATACACGAAAACAGATTAGAAATAAACCTAGATAAAACAGAATATCTGACTACAACTATGATAAATCTAGACATCGAAGAAGGGAGACAAATAAAAAGAACAAATAAATTTAAATACCTGGAATTCACAATATCAAAAGACGGTGTAACGGAAGAAGTGATACATAGCAGATTAGGACAGACCCGGAACTCAATTAAACAGCTAAATTCAGTTCTATGGGATAGACAGATTACAAAACATACAACAACGCTAATTGATAATACTATGGTATGCAGGGCAATGACTTCCGGTGCAGAGGTATGGGTGCTAAACAAAAGAAACAATAATTAAATTAATGCAACAGAAATGGAATTCTGGAGGAGAACTAGTAGAGTTACACCTATGGACCGAATACCAAACGAGGAAATCAAAAGACGAATGCGAATAGAGAAGGACACATTAAGCTATATCGAAGAGAAAATACCAATATGGTATGGACACGTTAGCAGAATAGATCCAAATAGATGGATAGTAAAAATGACAGGCTGGGGTCCCATTGGAAGCAGAAGAAGATGAAGACCCAGAAGATTTTGAAGAGGTGGAGTGGACAATGCGATGAAAAGGAGAAGATTAGAAGACGGGGAATGGGAGAACAGAGAGAAATGGAGACAGGAGTTGAGAGAAGGAAGGCAGCGCCAGCTGTAAAAATCCTTGTATATATATATATATATATATAAAATAATGTTGGCATGGATTGAGTCAACCTATCAAAGAGTGGAATCATATCCCATTCCTTTCCGAGAGCAATAGCTAGTCCTAGACTTGTACGTGGTGGCATAATTCGTGCAGCAACACTTGTTCCTAATATAGCCCATGCATATTCGATCGGATTAGTATTAGGGGAATTTGTTGGCCAGTCCATTTTGTGGATTCCCATTTCATCAAACTGATGCTCGATGTAGACGAGAATTATCAACCAGAAACATTAATTTTTCTACCATTGTTGCTGCATATAAAAGAATAATTGGTCGCACAATATTATTCCGATACCTTTGGGCTGTTAGAGAGCCATTCTAAATGAAATAAAGGTCCTTATGATCTCCAGTACTTAACTCTGTCCATACCATCACTCTGCCACCTTCATGCTGTGGCCGTTTCGGGACAAATTTTGGAATATTTGGGGTTCCTGGTTCACACCAAATTAAAACACGCCTTTTTAGTCCAGTCCAATAAGTCTAAAAAATGGGGCTAATCTAGCTGGTTTTTTGCATACACTTTCATGTAAGCATAAGTAACGTGCTAAAAATCCCCATTAATACTATACCCGCTTCGCATACTTTTTCTAGATAAAAGGTCACGAAAATAGGTTTATCGTGGATATCTCGCTTCCTATTGGTTAGACGACAATTATTGCTATATAAGAAATTGTACCTTGGGCAATGCTCTACAGGAACGTCATACAAGGGTTTTACGTATGAACATCCGTTTTCACGTTGTACGTCGTCAACTGATAAAATAAAACAATACCACCAATGAATTTTTTTACACACCACTTTCGAGGTAGAATGCAAGTCGACCTTTTTTACGTGGTTTTCCCGGTAGCCCTAATCTATGTTCTTAAATTATGATTCTTCCTCGCTATCGTCTTCAATCTCAGGCATTTCTTTCTTTTCGTCTTCTTCATCACTTTTTTTCTCTCATGTATTTGATGTTAAATCATCAACGGAATGTATATCATCGTATTCCGATTCTTCTACGTTAATATAATCAGAAATAACATTGAGGCATGATTTCCCACAACAATCACTACAAACTACCGCCAATGGCAATCTCACTTTTCTACACCCACAATTTGAGCCACTAGCTTTCGCACAATTACATAAAATTGCGTTCAGGGGTACATCCATCGCAGGTCATTATGGGCTTCGAAAAATAGTTATTAATTACCCATTGTCACTGTTCAGGATTCAACTCATTGCCTAACCAAGTTTGTATCTGGTAGTAGACACGATATAGATGCTGTGGAGTGGCTAAAGCTGTGAGTGGGGTGATGAAATTTTGACCGGTGTACGATGACATAACACCGAATACATTAGACAAAAAAAGTGATCCTGACGAAGATGAAAAAAAAGAAGTGCCAGAGGTTGAAGATGATAACGAGGAAGATTCATACTTTTATGAACATGTATTGGGCATACCGGGGAAACCATGTAGAAAACCTGTGTTTTACCTCGAAGTTGGTGTGGAAATGAATGCATGGCTGTTATTTCTTTATTCTAGGCAGTTGATGCTTTGTGGACCATTTAACATGAAAATAGGAGCTCGTACGTACAAACCATATACAGGGAATTGCCTATGTATACTTTTAAAAAGAACTAAACCATGCTGTGACCAAAACAATTAAATTAATTTAAGGTAAAAAAATAGATTTAGTCTATATTTAGTGTATTCTTGAGTTTTTTCTACAACCATGTATAGTAAAGACGAAAAAGTGGAAATTCTAATGTGGTATCAGGATGGTAACAGCTTAAGAACTGTGAGAGACTTATTTTCACTAAAATATCCAGAAAGACCTATTCCTTGTATTCCAACCATACAAACAATTGTTAGATTTAAATTCCCATAAATTAAAACTAAAAGTAATCACGTTTTAACCGAAGAAATACAATTAAATATGTTATTCTACGTTGAAGAAATCATAATTAATAGTTACCTATAACAAAAAATTATAATCAAAAAAAGTCTGCGATAGACGGGAATAGAAGCCGGATCAACTGCTTGGAAGGCATCTATAATAACCATTACACCACCTTGCCGCTGATGCATTTCTGTTGTACAAAGGAAGTACAATGTTCACAGACCTTACAGAAACATCACCCTGTCGATTATTGTATTTAAGAAATAAGTCATCATTTGCGTCCTATATACAGAGTGAAATACTTATTTAATATAAACACTGCATCAACATAACCTTCATACTCAAATAATTCACAACTGGTGACGTTTGCTCCTGTTTTTTAGTTGCCGGTATAGTTGGTTGCCTACACAATAGGCGTAATTGATTCGTTCCTTTTAAAAGTATACATAGGTAATGTATACTAAAAAGAAAAATTCTCTGTATATCATTTTTTGTAGAGCATTGTCTAAGATACAATTTCTTAAACAACAATATTTGTCGTTTAACAGATAGGAATAGAGATATCCGTGATAAACCAATTATAGTGACGTTTTTTCTTGAAACAGTATGTAAAGCCGGCATATCCATTGGGGACTTTATCACGTTCCTTATAATGCTTAAATAAAGGCGTGTGCAACAGTCTAGCTGGATTGGAATTTTTTGGCATTTTAAGCTTTATTTTACTAGACTATTTTATTTGGCTGCAAAGTGAATTTTGACTCGTCATTAAACAACACTCGTCTTGAGCCGTTATGGCCCTAATTCCTATGCTCCTGTGTCCGCATTCTGCGGACTCTTATGATCTGCAATGGTCATGAAGAGGGTTTCTCATTTTTTTGTGTCGATGCCAGCTTTCCCGTAGCAGCAAACTCATCTTGAAGCTAGGTTGTATTAGGGGTTCGATTTTTATTTGCAAGTCGCGAGAGGTAACGATCATCTTTCGGTGTTGTTAACGCTGACCCTCCTTGTTCTTGTCTTCGCCGAACATCTTTGGTTACCCGAAACACTTGGACAATAGCTTGTTGTGTTTGTCCACCTTCCAGTTGCCCCATGCCCCCTAAGCTTCCAGTTCAGATAATTATGGTGCTACTCCATTAGTAATTTTAAATAAAATTAAAAGTCACCACCAGGAATGTAAAAATCTAAACTATGACCAAGAGCGCGTCGACGCGCGTTTTGCTACCTCCCAGCAACGATAGCGTTTCAAGTTGCAGAAAAAAATGCCAACGCGACATAGCGTACGGTTTCTCGTTTAAAACAGGTATAGCTGAAATACAAAAAATATATGCAGATGTTATTTTATGCCTGCTTTTTTAAATTAATTATGTTAAACATCCATTAATTGTTTTAAGCAGTGTAGTTACGTAGGTAATTATTTATTTCCATTGTATTCATAGTTAATTCAATATTAAAACTGTCAGCATTAGCCGGGAGAGAAAACATTCTGCTATTCCCATCAGGTGCATGTTCTTTAGTTAACTGTCTAATTCGTTTCCCTTTTGTCTCTGGATGACATAAAATGATGTTGCTGAATTCAGCTGAAATCGTAAATCTAGCCCTTTGTTCCCGGAGGTTTTCCCCCATTAAGTGCCTAATGGCAGCATAAAAAATAAAACTGCACCGGTGAAGTGAGCCTTGATTTAATTGAACAAGCGAGTTTTAAATTTTAACTGTGCTGAAAATTAGTTTGCCTTAACGTTGATGATAATGCTGAGTCTTAATTTGATACATTATATGTGGAAGGACTACGTTAAAGTTTAATATTAAGTGTGTAGTGGGTAACTTGTCCTGCTTGTTAAATTACTTCAAGCTGTAACTAGTGTCTAAAAAAGAGGGAAATAGACAGATGTTCAATTGGTTTACACGAAGGTGCCCCTGATTTCTTTTAATGCGCTTTATCCTACGTAACATCACATACCCTGCCTAAGTTCGTGTAAATTTTTAATTAGCATAGCAACTATACAGTTTTTGAGATACGGGCACACAAGGCAGTAGCATCGAATTAAATCATAAGATATCATTCCGACTAATTATTAGGCTAATATAAACATATGAAGTATAATCAATGTTTGTTATGTACATACATTGCCATGTTGCTCCGTTTTGTTGGTAATATGATTGCTGAAGTTCATCATCGTGGAGTTGGTGTAAATATGATTGTATGGTTTCTTTCCTATATCTGGCTGCATTGATGGTACCTATGTAAGTTGTAAATTATTAATGTAAATGTCTGGTTTTATAGATTTTATTAGCCTAAAAAATAGGACCCATGAATCTTCTTCCGCTAAGGCCTGCTCAAAATGTGTCGAGGAACTGATATGGATTTTCTGGAAATGCGAATGTGAATCCTCATTTTTGGCGAGTTTATATAGTGACATCTTATTGCATCATCACTGTTAGTGCGTTGAAAAATTTGAGAATTGCACTCTTTGCGGTGGGCTTACTAGGAGCAATTCATCAATCATCAATAGCAGTTTTTCAATACGGAAATATATGCAGGTCCTTCATTACAATTGTGTGACACTGCAGCTATTGTTATGAGTAAGAAATAGATGTGTTAAGCACATTTTCTCTACTCTGCTAGGTTTGATGGTTTAATCTTCCGGTTTGCGGTCCTCTACTATCGTTTCAAATTTCACGAAAAAGGTTGATTCGCTGATTCGGTAACTGCTCAAATTCTCTGCAGTCAACGACAATTTCGGGAAGTTTTGCTAGAATTTCTGTCAGACTGTCATAAGCAGAACACTTCGTCCACCTTTGGCCCATTATGAAAGAAAGATTCAACCCTTCTGTAATAAGATTTGATTTACTCGATGTAATTTCTATTTACTTTAGTGTATACTCATGGTTACCTTTCAAATATTTTATAAAACAGTCGGCAAATCCGTCCGAAGAAACTGCTGTCAATTCGGCAGTTCCTCAGTATCTTCTACGACCAGAAATGGTTTCCCTTCGTAAACAGTCTTTACTTTAGGAAAAAGAAAATATTCCGATATTTGTATAATATTGGAAGACAATATCGTTCCAACCGTTTAATCGCTTTAATGCAAAATATATACACATAAAATTATGGCATCCAAAGGAATAAGACAAGTGATTCAATGAGTCTCATGTTGTTCATTCTCGTGATGAATAAGATAATAAAAGACATAAAAAATATGATTAGTTATAAAATACTACCAAAGGAATTCAATATTCTCTGCTATGCGGACGACGCAACTTTAACTGCTGATAATGAGGACGACCTACAAGGATTATTGTTTAAGTTCACATGTAGTTGTCAAAGACTCGGATTAACAATATCGATAAACAAAATCAAATGCGTGTCAATAACTAAAAACTTATAACAAGCATGAAAAATGATAGAACCGTTCAACTAGCTAGAGATCATTGTTCAATAGGAAGAAGCCCAGGATGCCCTTGTAAGCGTTGGGAAGTTCTTGAAGAAATAGGCTAATAGCCTAGCATCGACGAAGCAGACGAAAACTAAAAAAAAATGTCTACTGGTGGAAAGATGGGTGAATATTGTGGGCGATTGATCTGAATAACGTCGTGTTTCATGAGAAATAACTTTAGAATTAGTGTAGAATTGGTAGGTGCATTATCATGCAACAAGAACCAACTACCCTTTCTCGAAATCGAGCTCACATTGTCGAAAAGCCCCACAATAATCTCAATAATCAGTTTAACGTAAAATGCACTAATTACTGTTTGTTTTTCAGGCACAAATTATTCATAGATCACAATCTGTTTATTGACAAATACAATAAGCATTGTTTTGATTTTGGATTTTTGCAAACGAAACATTTAGGATCCTGGTGATGATTTTCTAATCCATTGTATGCTCTGGCGTTCCGTCTCAGGATCCAACTGAAATACACATCACTCATCACTAGTTACAGTGCAGATAAAAAATTTCTCTTATCACGAAATTTGAATGAAGTTTGTGATCCACGCAAGATGCAACTCCTGTCTGTGTTTGCCCATCGCCACGACTGTGCGGAACGAATTTTGCATAAATTGTCTTCTCTTCCATATTTTTAAGTGAAATTTTTTGAAAGGTTTTCTTATTGTTGTTCAACTCATCTGCAATCATTCGGCGTGTCATTCAACGATCTCTTGCTTCCATTTCAAGAACTCTTGCAAAGAAATCTGCATTACTAGAGGACGTCTAGTTTTAACGTCATTGTGACGGGAGGGGGGCAGCTTTTTGAATCGAACTTCGTTCACTGGGGAAGGGGTCCATGGGGGGACATGCAATAATACACAATTACAAAAGCAAAACACTATTTATTATTAAAACTAATTTTTGAACAATAGTTTGCGAGGATTAGTTGCAAATTTTCTAACTACAGCTTTCACTAATTGTTCCTTGTTTGCGAAAACCCATTGACGATGAATGCTTAGCATGGCTAATCCATTTTACCTAACCACTTCTCATCATGTTAGCTGAGGGCGGAAATAATATTTAAAGAAAGCACGTTTCAGTCGCCTTGAGTCAGCTAACCATAGTGAATGTGTCCAGCCATTAGTGATTGAATTTCCTCTTAAGGTGTTTGGCATCTGCGCAAAATCGTAGTTCTTTGAAGGTATCCAGACATTTTCCAGAAGATGTTTTTTCTTATCAACCGGCATAGTGGTCGCCAGGCCGACGATATTTCCAATATCATCTTCATGACAACAGTCGTTTTCAGTTTTATTTTCACTGTCTGGCACCGTGGTTTGAACCATAGAAGAAGGCATTGCGATCGCAGTGTGTGAAGCAGAGGGTGGTTGTACTTCCTTGCCCTCATCGCTGCTGCTGGTGCTGGTACTTTTCTTTCGTTTTAAATTCGTTGCTAAAATAAAATACAACTTTCGCTAAACGTTGGTGTAGACGCGGCATAACACATGCAAACGTAGATACCCAAATAAACGTCAATACTTACCATTCTTATCAAAAAACTTTCTAATATCCATTTTTGTATAATTTGTAATAAAGTAGATGGCATGAAACAACAAATTTTACTGTCGATGTCGTAAGAATTGCACACACTTGTGACCCATGTGTGTATATAACTGCACTGACTCTAACCGAAATGCGGGCGATCTTATACATGTATGTACGAGGTAAATAGCTCCTGGAATATTCTCGTTGTAAATGCGCCATGAAATGGGACGAGATTATTCTAGAAAGCTCCTTGTTGCCACGAGCTAACTATACATCTATCTGTGAGATGTCATAAGAACTACAGCCTGTACGTGTATTATACACGTACAGGTTTTTATGACTTTTTACAGATGGCGCGAAGATCTCTACTTCGTAATTAATTTCTTTCAAAATGTTGACATACCAACAACCAACCTATTAATCACTTTTTCAGAAATTTGTTGATTATATTTTTTCTGTTTTATTTTAAATTTTTTCCACCTTGGGATGGGTTCAGCTGCCCCCTTACCACCCTCCCGGATACGCCCTTGTGTCCATCTCTGAAACTTGTAAACTATACAAACTCACAAACTTAGGATGTTAGTACCGTACTGAGATTTCATCATTTCACATGTTTCTGTAATATTTCAGTCACTCATTGCTCCATGACGACTAACGCGCGTTGACGACCTGAGCAAAAACTTACAGCTGTGCATTCTTCGGTTGCTCACCATCTATTGATAAAACTGTGACCTATGATATGTTGCATTGCTTTTTGTTACATTTCACGTGCCTTTGGTGCTGCAGCGTCAATGCGGGAATTAAATGACCAAACCTAGCATATGCAAAGACATTAACAAAACTTAAAGTTTACTATTGTGACCAGTTTTCTTCTATTATTCATTACTATTATATATAAGTAACCAATCAGAATCTTCATTTTAGCAGGCCAACACGATATCCGAATTTACATTTTCAGTTAACTATAAGAAAATTATTAATAAACAGATACTAAAATACCTTCATTGTAAATAATTAGCTATTATTTAAGAACAAAATGCCTTTAAGTACCAAATTTACGTGCACGTGTATGGAACTGAAGCAGCTCTGCTAATACAAACACCTCGCATTCAATTATAAACCCTATTAGAGCGCAAATCTGGCGTATAAGTCTTAAGTTGAGGTGCTGGGATTTAAGTGTAATCGCTTGTAGCTGTCTAATCCCTCAAGAACCATTTTAAGGGATGACTTCAATAACCCAAACTATCGCAATATGTAGCACGAAATGTGCGTAATGCAGATTATTAGATTAACCGAAATCGCGGTGTTCGACGACCGAAGGTTAAATCTACGATTAATACAAAGACTGCAGGGATTAAGCGAGCTCCCACCCTTCCAGGCGAAGGTTACGTGAATATAATGCGTTATCACGAAGGGCTCCATCTAAGCCTGCAACTAAGTGAAACGTTTTTGAATTTATCTGTCGTCTTGGTTTTTACGAGAGTAAAGAAACAGTACTAAAATATACTTAAAATATTTAGTAATGTACAATATTTTCCTACAATAGTTGCTAGACGATAGGGTGATAGTGTCCATCTTTGATTAGTGCAGAATTTCAGAAGATCCCAATACTAACACATTTTTAGGATTCCGCAACCACCGACTCCCTAATCAAAGACACACGTGTTTTGCGCTAAAAATATCAGCAGTAAAGTATTTTTGAGCATATTATGCTACACCGTATAAAAATATAGGTAGGTGCTTCATTGTTACTATGTGATACGTTCTCACAGAAACCTTATTGCGATGAGTAAGAAATTGATCTTTTCGTTCATTTTCTACTACTCTACTAACTCTGGTGGTTTAATCACTCCAGTTTCTTGTTTCATAGAAAATATTGACTCGCTGAATCAATGGGTGTTCAAACTGTTTGTAGTTAACGGCAACTTCTGGAAATGTTGTTAGAACTTCTTCCAGACAGTCGTAAGCAGAACACTTGGGAACCTCGTCCAGCTTGGGCCCATTGTGAAAGGCTCAACTCTTCTGCAATAAGATGTCAGCTATTTTTGTAACAAAAAAATTTATAGCTATGTAATAAAAGTGATACATCTTTGATTAGGGCAGAATTTCACAATCGCTAAAATGTGTTTATGATTCGGTAACCGTCGACTGCCTAATGAAAGACACGCTTGTTCTGAGCTAAAAGTACCAGCAGTAAAGTATTTTTCAGCGCTTTGTACAACATCGTATCAAAATATAGATAGATGGTTCATTATTACTGTGTGTTCTCACAGACATCCTATAGCGTTGGGTAACAAATGGATTTTCAGGATTATTTTCTATTACTCTATTAACTTTGCTGGTTTAATTACTCCACTTTGGTGTGTCATACAGTACCGTTTCATGTTTCATGGAAAAGGTTGACTCGCTGATTCAATGAGCGTTCAAATCGTTTGTAGTCAACGGCAACTTTTGGAAATGTTGCTAGAAATTCTTCCAGACAGTCATAAGCGGAACACCTTGGATCCTCGTCCAACTTCGGCCCATTGTGAAAGGCTCAACTCTTCTGCAATAAGATGTCAACTATTTTTGTTAACAAAAAAATTTATAAAAAGTTGTACGTCTTTGATTAGGGCAGAATTTCAGACGTGACCATCACTAACACGTTGTTGTGATTCGGTAATCGCCGACTGCCTAATCAAAGACATGCTTGTTCTGAGCTAAAAGTAACAGCAATAAAGTATTTTTCAGCGTCTTGTACAACACCGTATTAAAATATAGGTAGACGGTTCATTATTACTGTGTGTTCTCACAGAAACCCTATAGCGATAGGTAAGAAATGCATTTTCAGGTTTATTTTCTACTACTCTACTAGCTCTGCTGGTTTAATCACTCCAGTTTGGTGTCATACACTACCGTTTCATGTATTATAAAAAAGGTTGACTCGCTGATTGAGTGAGTGTTCAAACCGTTTGTAGTCAACGGTAACTTCTGGAAATTTTGCAAAAACTTTTCATACAGTCATAAGCAGAACATTTCGGAACCTCGTCCCGCTTGGGCCCATTGTGAATGGCTCAACTCTTCTGCAATAAGATGTACACTATTTTTATTAACAAAAAAATTTATAGCGACCTCCTTTGTAATAAAAATTGTACGTCTTCGATTAGGGCAGAATTTCACCATCACAAACACGTTGCTATGATTCGGTAACCGTCGATTGCCTAATCAGAGACACGCGTGTCTGATCTAAAAGTACCAGCTATAAAGTATTTTTCAGCGTCTTGTACAACACCTTATCAAAATATAGGTAGATTGTTCATTATTACTGTGTTCTCACAGACATCCTATAGCGTTGTGTAACAAATGGATTTTCAGGTTTATTTTCTACTACTCTATTAGCTTTGCTGGTTTAATTACTCCAGTTTGGTGTCGTACAATACCGTTTCATGTTTCATGGAAAAGGTTGACGCGGTGATTCAATGAGCGTTCAAATCGTTTGTAGTCAACGGCAGCTTCTGGAAATGTTGCTAGAACTTCTTTCAGACAGTCATAAGCAAAAAACTTTGGAACCTCGTCCAGCTTGGGTTCATTGCGAAGGCTCAACTCTTCTGTAATAAGATGTCAACCATTTTTGTTAAGAAAAAAACAATGATAGCGACATTCTAGTAATAAAAATTGTACGTCTTTGATTGGAGCAGAATTTCAGACGTGACGATTATTTTAACGTTTTTATGATTCGGTAACCGCTGACTGCCTAATCAAAAACATGCGTGTTCTGAGCTGAAAGTAATAGCAATAAAGTATAGTTCAGCGTCTTGTACAACACCGTATCAAAATATAGGTAGATTGTTCATTATTACTGCGTGTTCTCACACAAACGCTATAGCGATGGGTAAGTAATGGGTTTTCAGGTTTATTTTCTACTACTCTACTAGCTCTGCTGGTTTAATCGTTTAAGTTTGGTGTCAATACACTACCGTTTCATCTGTCATAAAGAAGGTTGTCTCGCTGATTGAGTGAGTATTCAAACCGTTTGTAGTCAACGGTAACTTTTGGAAATTTTGCTAGGTGTTTTTTCACACAGTCATAAGCAGAACCTTTTGGTTCAGCTTGACCCCATTGTGAAAGGTTCAACTCTCTATAATAAGGTGTCAACTTCTAAGTAATAAAAATTGTATGTCTTTGATTAGCGCATAATTTCAGGAATGACCATCACTAACACGTTTTTATGATTCGGTAACCGCCGACTGCCTGCGTGTTCTGAGCTAAAAGTAACAGCAATAAAATATTTTTCAACGCCTCATACAACACCATATAAATGGGCGCGAATATTTAGAAGACGCACTATATGCAAAGTGATATTTGCGGCAAGTTAAGTAACTATAATTGTATTGCCCGAGCCAGGTCAACCCTTTGAGGATTACAGTAGCAGAATGACCAAGGATAAGGAACGATATAACAACAAAAACTTTTAGCAAATTGACGTTTACAGAGTTAACCCAAAAGTTGAAGAATTCCTAGAGTCGGGTTAAGGAATTATTTAAAAAAACCTTACAGTAATTATTTTTAATTGTAATTCAAGGATAACTAGATTTGTATGAAAGAAAAAGCCTTGGATAACCAGTTTCACGTTAGAGCTTTTAGGAGAAAGAAGGCTTCTCAAAAACTCTGACGTTATTATACAGCTAAAAATTGATAAATACAACCAAATGCAACACCATACCAAAAAATTATGTATTCAGAAGACACTAAAATGAATATCTAAAAAGCTTAGTACATCATTATAAGCAGATGCGGACGAAAATATCCCCAAGGATTTATTTAAAATGATTATGCAAATAATATAACAATTCACTTTATAGAAAACGTGGACAACAAAAAGTAACCGAAATCGATAACACTCTAGAAATATGGGGAAAATACTGTGAGTAACTATTTAGAAGAATTACATCAAACAGTAACTAACGATGGAATACAGGAGTGGAACCTGACATATTCATGGATGATGTATTATACACCACGAGAATATTAACAAGTGCTAAATCTTCAGAACTCAACAGCATCACTACAGAAGTGCTAAAAAAATGACAAAATTGGCATTTACACAATTTATGGACTACTCCGATGTGGCCGACTGACTGGACAGTTTCCAACCGACCACCCCCATAAAAGAGTTGGAAAATTTGGTGTGATAACTATAGGCTGGCAACTTCGCATAATTAATCAAACGCTCAAAACCTACCTCGCCTGGTAAATTCCAAAAGAACAGACGGTGTTTATAAAGGGAAAAGGTAGCAGTTTTTCATTATTGGATAATTAATACAGAAAGCAAGAATAAAGCGCACCACTATCGTCAACAGCCCTTTTGTCCCATTGCTGGGTACCGGCATCTTCTCTACCGCGTGTTTCTCCTCAATGATAAAATGAAAATCAGAGGGACAGTTTAACGTCTAATCCAAGCGACAACATTCCTAGATAATGTTTTTGGCATTACGAAGAAAATTATGTGTGGTGGATTACAACATAATTTTTTTTCAGAACTGATGTTTTGCTCAGAAATGAAATCAAGCGCCCTGCCAATTAACGTGTCACCACAAGCGTACAAATATATTCATGCTTCGTTGACTATAGACAAGCCTTTGATTACATGAAATGGGACAAACTGTAAACAATCTTAACAGAAATAGGGGTACCCAAACATTTGATTATTTTGATTACTGATTCAGCAGTGACAAATATGGATGACCATATGTCTACGCCCTACGATATAAAAAAAAGGCGTTAGCCAATGGTGTACATGATCCACTTTGTTATTTAATATGTACGGCGAGATGAATGAGGATAGTGATGCATCAGTGGGAAGACAATCGGAGGAACTAGATACGCAGAAACCACAACTATCCTAGCCAATTCAGTAACTGACCTAATAGAAAGTATAAGATTAGAAGACATAATCCGCAAATAAGGTTTAGAAATAAACCACAATAAAATAAATGCAATATTTTTATAACGAAAAGAGATATCCCTTTAAATCCACTACGACAACTTTGGAAACTATCCACATGAGGTGTTCTGAGTGTCGTTTGATATAGTTTTAAAACCGCTCTGAAATAACTCAACATTAACACGACAGCGTTATAAAGAATCACGCAGTTCAATGGAAACGGGAAAAAATAAATAAAGATACTAGTGGATACCCTTCTAAAGTCTTATAGAATATTCACGCCCGCCTAATTTTATTTTCTATAAATAAGAAGAAGCACATAAGTTACATGTAAAGGTGCTGGGTTGGTCTTTCTACGGTAAGTTATTTCTTGTGTAGTTACTAATCAGATTTTACAAGTAGGAAGGAAAATGTTAACAGTTTGCTTTTAATAAGGAAAAATAACTGTCAACACTCTATATTCAACAATGAAAATCGTATCAAACGTACAGATGCTTAAAGCACAGTATATTTTGTAAGAAAACGTTCACATGCTACAAGGTATAACATTTGTAAGACTGAATGCATTCAGAGGCTAATATGTTCGTCTCTTCTTCCCTTTGGTTAGGGTCTAAGCAGGCCTACCGCTACCTAAAATTCTTCTCCTTTACTTATCTCTCCATTCATTTTCTTCTATATTTGGTGTGACGGGATAGAAGAGGCATTAATCGAAAAAAATATTATTTTCCAGAGTTCTAAATTATATTCTTACCTCTAATATTTTAATTTCTGGATATACTGTCCCGTATATTTAATTAAATTGAAGTTACAGATAATAAATTTTTTTGTATCCTTAATGGAAAACAGCCGTTTGATTAAGTAGAATTCACAAAGGAAATGTTTTATTTTACTCATTAGCAACACTTTATTCGTTAGCAACACTTTAATCGTTAGCAACACAACCACACAAAAAATGACATTTAACGAAAAAATTATTCACTATATTTATTGCCATAAAAATTGAATGTACAATTAGCCTTTGATGGCTGGCTGTTAAAATTCTGTTTTGTTTAATTTGTCGTCATGCGTTGCTAAGGTTACTTTTAATAGGCAACTATGTTAAAGATTGTAATAAAACAATTTTTGTTAAAATATTCTTAGGTTTTCCACGTTTTCCATTAAGGATACAAAAAAATAGCATGTTTAACTCGTAAGAAAAGTGGTCTACTATCTCGTGAAAACTTAATTTACTCGCTAACGCTCGTAAATCAATCTGTTTCCACTCGATAGTAAACAACCACTTTTCTTTACTTGTCAAACAATCTACTATTAATTGATTAGTGTTACAGGGTCAACTTTGGAAAAATATACACATAAACAAAAAATAGTTACGTTTAGTAATATTTATTATTTTTATGCATAAGCACATATTAAACATCTTATATTTAACACTGAATTTCAAATATTCACAATTTGCAGATATCTAAACGCTAGCAAATCTTATCTTTCCTAAGAAATAGTTTTCGTTTTACTAACATGTAACACTTTTAAAATTTTGTGCAAACACGAGTGTGTTCTAAAACATGCTCATTGACACAGATACCAATGGTATAAATATGCAAGTAGTTTTATTGGCATCCGTAAAATATAGTGCGTACATACGTTGCTTCTATAAAGATAATTTTCATCCAACATTTAGTTAACCCAAATTGGATACTCAACACCACTAAACCATTTTATGGAAAACATAACATACTTATTCATATACATAACATCAAGTTGTAACATCCATCGTCCATCTGGTATCAAAGGGGGCATATTCGTAGCATTTGGAGACAATTTATAGATGTAGTAATTTTCACCCTAGCAAGTTAATGGTACCTAATTATACTACACAGGCGAAATTGATAAATGCATAATGTTTAAACTATAACTGCTAGACAATGTTTGACAGTACCTTCAAAAACGGACATCGCGTATTAGAAATAGAGAACATGTGGGGTATATCGAAATCTTTGGAAGTCATGGCTGAACACAATCCTAACATAAACTCAATGGGTCCCTTTCGATACTCATTACTACGAAACTGGTATCCCGTAATCATAATCTACAAAAATAGTGAAAGCAAAAGCACCAATTGATACGCAATTCCGTACATACTTGTCCCATGTGATTATCTAAAATATCAATTTTCAAGTCGAAACTGGCATTTAAGTATAATTCCGATCGACTGAGTTTGTAACATTTGCCGACATTGAAATGTATCAAACTCCGATTAATATTTGTTACTTCACAGTGTTCCGGAATGAATTTGTAGAGATGTTGCTACAATGAAATAAAAATTTTCGTTTAACTGAGAAAATATAACAAACAAACAAACTTACAGTACAATTAGTAATTAATTTAAGAATGAACAGGGTGTTCAAAAACAGACACAGCTTCATGTTAAGGCAAATTCAAACTGGCTCACGGTCCATAGATTTTCATGTAATATGTGAATGGAAATTTCAGTACGTATGATGTCAACACTCGAATCAAAAATAATTATAACAATATCGGAGATGTCCCTGAATATAGTGTGGAGCAAAGTTCATAATTTTGTCATTTAGTGTTTTCTGGGAAAACGCTGAAATACATCAATTTTACTTAAAAAAAATATTTCTTATCACAAATTTGTTTTCTGTGGGTTTCTGTTTTTGGCCTATGACGTAATCATTAATTTTTTAAAAGTTACGTAACGGAAATGTTCAAATTGTCCATCATTAAGTTAAATCGTCTAAATAGTTCGGCCTACTAATGTACAGTAGTGTGAAAATGTACTGTATCACACAAGAAAATAACTATTTCTTGAAGTTTAAGAACATTTTTGGCAAAGTTTCTGAAAACTACTTTTAAATATTTGATTATAATAACTACGTCAACAATTTATCTCTTAATTACTTCCTTAGAACTCCATAGAGAACAACTAAGGTAAGTTCTTTTCTAAAATCGATAATCGATTATTCGCGCATTTTCTAATGGAATCATTAAAATGCTTTTAACATGAAACTTAAAAGGATAATTAGGAAAAATACTTATTATGTTATGAGTATAGAGGGTGTCCCAAAACGTACCGGCAATATTGGAATGATGAATTCCAGAACTTATTTAAAGTCGAAAAGTCCATATAAACATATGTCCTAAACGTAACCCTTAACGAGCTATTGTTTATTTCATAATTTATGTGGCTGAAACTTTAGTTTTTTCGGATTTCTGAAATACTTATCTAGTTGCCATGATCGCGTCTTTTGTTTGGAAACATTTGAACATCTTTTTTTATCAAATTATTGTTTGTAACTTGTCAGTTTATTACTGTGATACTGAAATTATTGGCTTCTTCTTTGTATCCTTAATCTCATCGTAATGCGCAACTGATTCCAAATGCTAATAATTTTGTCAAATGAAGAATATGCAGATATTCATTATGTTTACGTCTGTGTGGTGGAAATACTTTAGCAGCACAACAAGCATATCGCAGAACTTATCCCAATAAAAGACTGCCTACGCGTGCCGTTTTCTTTAATTCACATCGTCAGCTGAGGGAACATGGCACTTTCAATGCAAGATATGCAGTCGGCCAAGGAGTTGTCCGTAGACCCATAAATGATGATGAACAAGTTCTTGATTTATTATAAGAAGATCCGTCTTTAGGTGTGCGAAAAATTGCATTACGTACTGGAATATGTAGAAACCAGGTTTGGAGAATAATAAGAAGTGCGTGCTGGCTTACATCCATATCGGCATTAAATAGTTCAAGCTTTATGTAATGATTTTGAAGCTCGCTTAAGATTTTTTAATTGGGTACAAAATAATCAAAACCTACCGCATATTTCATGGACCGATGAAGCTTCTTTCACACGGATGGTATCAATAATTATCATAATTTCCATGAATGGGCTTCAGAAAATCCTCATTTAAGAAGAAGCTCGCATTTTCAACATAGATTTAGTGTCAATATCATAACGGGTATTCTTAATGATCGTCTGATTGAACCATTTAAACTGTCACATCGTTTGAATGGAACGAATTACGAATATTTTTTAGAAAACTCTTAACCCTTATTACTGGAAGATGTGACATTAAATATTATACGTGCAATGTGGTATCAACACAATAGGGCACCACCACATCCATGTCTTCGTGTCAGAGCTTGGCTTAACGAACATTTTCCGGGAAGATAGATTGGAGAGGGAGGACTCGTAGTATGGCCATCGCGTTCGCCGGACCTGATTCCATTAGATTTTTATCTTTGGGGTCACATGACACAGATTGTTTATGCAACTGAAGTGCACAGGGTAGAAGAATTACGCAAAGAATACAGCAAACTGCCGATATTATTAGGAATATCCCAGCAACCATATTAAGAACGCGGCGATCTCTTCTGCGACGTGCGGCTTTGTGTATGGAACACAATGTTGATACGTTTGAATATTTCTTGTAAACAGTTACGTTTAGGACATATGTTTATATAGACCATTTGACTCTAAATAAGTTCCGGAATTCATCCTTGAAAAATTGCCGGTACGTTTTGGGACACCCTGTGTATGCACCTGTAGGTACTATGGATTATTGAGTTGCATTTTTTGCATGGCCTTAGCAGTGGCCAAATACTATCCGAAAAGAAAACGTTCAAATTATTGGATGAAAAACGATATGAAATAATTTTTCATTATAAACAAGCCGCTTGTAGTCGTGAAATAGCTGTGAAAGTGCAGTGCAATCAATCCACAGTTATTAGAGTCATCATAAAATAATCCGAGACGGGATAAATTGAAGATAAATCTCAGTGGCGGTCCAAAGATAACACCAGTGAATTACGGAGTAGGAGCCTGGCAGACAAAAGTCTTAATTCGACAGGTTTAACCAAAATATGGTCCGAAGCTACTGCTGTAAGTGTACGCACTTCTTCTGTAAGACAGAGACTTCTTAAATCTGGACTTAAGGGTTGCAAAGCCCGAGAGAACCTCCTCCTCCGTTTGAGATGGGCAGATGATCATCGCCATTGGGTCCCAGAACAATGACAGAAGGTATTATTTAATGATGAATCTGCCTTTAACATTAACAATCATGCTGGAAACACTGATGCATATTAGAAGATTTCAGGGAGAAGAATTTTCACGACAGTGTGTTCTGTCAACAATTAAACATCAAACCTCTGTGATGATATGGGGCTGCATGTCTGCTGAAGGTGTTGGTAGACTGCATGTTGTATCTAACATGATAAATGCAACCAAAACATTGATGTCCTACAGGAGAAGATACTGCCTAGTGGAAAAAAGTTATTTCCTGACAAAGTCTCTATTTTTCAAGATGATAGTGCTCCTTGGCACAGAACACAGTTTGTTCAATCTTGGATGTCGACCAACAAAGTTAAAAGAGTAGACTGGCCAGCACAACCTCCGTACCTAAATCCCATAGAAAACTTATGACAGAGGATTTTTAACACTATTTCAAGAAAGAAGCCCACAAAAAAGTGGAATTAATCGAATCCCTAATTCATGCTTAGTATCGCCGCATTACGAAGGAAGAATTACAAAACTGGTGAATTCTACGCCAAGCAGGTGTGAATTAGTTATTAAAAACAAAGGATGGCCTATTAAGTTCTAAAATAGTTTAAAGTTAATTAGTGTGTATTGTAATAAACGTTTAGGTGTAACACTACATTATTATATATAATGTACAATGTTTCTGTTTTTGAATACACTGCTCCAAGAAATTAACGCAACAATTATTAATGTTGCGATAAAAGAAAAGTAATCTATCTACTTCAACCAAATGCATGGAATAAATGTCTGATACAAACCTGATAGACCATGTGTTATGTGATTTTCAAATTTTCCGCTACACTTTATTAATTCCATAATTTGTTTGCCGCTTCGTTAGGAATGAATATCGCTGTTTTAATTAAAGTCTTATTTTGGGTTACTATTTTCGGCATTTTGTTTTGTCTCTTCGAAGCTCGAGATATGTTATAAGTTTCTTTGTGTTAAAACTGCAGACTCTTGGTTTCCGCGTTCGGCCTCGAACGCTTCCTGGAACTCGGAGTGTTAAAAACAAAAATCTTTCTAGAACATTGAGCAATATTTCGTAATGTGGTGCAATTTTGAGGGGAGAAGTGCAGGTCCCCATTGCATTTTGAGTTAGTTCATTTCCGATCCTTGTGGACTCCGGTCTTCGAAAATAACATCAATCGAGGGCCGTAAATATATCGAGTGGAAGTCAGACTTTCGAAAGCAACGGTTGAACCCTGGAGACCGTTTCCTTTTCCCTTGCGGCGCCTTGCTATTCTACGATCTACCGTACCGTTGTCTTGCTGTAGTGCAAGAGTACCTCGACCTATTAGTGTCGGATATATATACAAGTGATAGCAAAATGTTCGCCATGGTTTTGGACAATTAAAGTTTATAATTGCTCCTGTCGAACTTAGGATCTTTGTGAGGTTAAAGGGAAATAAATAAATAAATCGTACAAATCGTACAAGTGTTGTGCCTGGAATTTGGTTCGTTCCGTCGTTCTCGAGAATTTCCCTTCTGTCTTCCCATCACCTGACATCGTTGAAAGCAATTTGGCCTTCTAC
>JABXWE010001992.1:0-29864 GCA_014611495.1 Limonius californicus | reverse complement strand
TTCCCCATTTTCAAGATTTCCATTGCGAAAATAAGATTCAACGATGTATTTCTGTAAAATCCATTATTAAATTAAATCTGATTAAAACTGACATTTAATTGTCATAAAATCATCAAAGACCGACATATTGAAGTACAAAGCCACCCTTTATCTAAATTTTTTTTGTACATATGGTATAAGGTGGTATTTGTGAGTATTAAAATTCCAATTTTGACTTGGAGAATAAAGTATCTTCACAAGTTTTACTGAGCCAAAGTTCTCTTAAACAGTATCCGTATCTACTGAGAATGGCAATTTATTTGTCGAAATATTGTAGAGAACAAAACGGGAAGTCGTGAGTCGAAATAAGAATATCCTCCTTGTCCTGATTCGCACCATCTACATTCAATTCTTGATTTAAATGCTGATGTTAATTAAATCGTTCTGTTTGAAGATATTTGGATAACCACCAACGTTACTCAGATGCTGATTGTGTTGCCTAATTTTGTAGATTTTTTCAAAAATTACTGAGTGAATCATTCACTTCACACAACTAAGGTGTCCAATAAGCGTATTCTGGAGATAAACTACACTATAATTCCATGGTTCGGAACTCACGATAAAATGTACTCTTCCCCGTCCGGTGTCACTGGTAGGAGGATAGAACTCACCCTGATGAGATACGGTACTACGAGAAGATTTGGCATATATCGTAACCACAGTAAATTGAAGAATGAAAGAATGAATATTTAAGGCTATATTTAAAGTGAAGCGTCCCATGAACTGGACACATGCGGTTTCAGTGAATCGGACCGATTCATGGAAAGCATTTCCAACTCTCTCTCTAAAGGGGTATGTTTTTAAAATAATGTTTATTTTCTTGCTTTTGAGATCACGGGATATGGCTAAAATAATTAGAAAGTCTGACGAAGAAATTCGTGATGGACGCAGTTCTTAGTCAAAAACTTTCTATCCGAAGTGTTGCCAAGAATACTGGAATCTCCAAATCTTTGTGGTTGTTAAGAAAGCAAAAAATGCCGCTGACTACGAATTTAGTTATAAAAGAAACATTGGAAATAGAAAAACCTTCACCGCAGAACTGGAACAATTGTTGGCTTCTTATCTTAAACTGCATTCAAAATGTGTCATGGTTTAACAACAACTCAAACGAGAAAATTTGCATGCCAATTTGCTATAGCGAATAAAATACCCCCACCACTCGAATGATTTAAATCTGAAAAGGTTGGTATTCATAGGCTGCATGGTTTTATGAATCGACGTACTGAATTATCGCTTCGCCAACCGGGAAGCACATCTTTAAGTCGTGCCTCAAGTTTTAATAAGTCTAACACAACAACGTTTATTTTTAAATTTGGAATAACTTTACCAAAAACATAAATTTGCTCCAATTATGGTTTGGAATCTTGATGAAACGGGCTGCATGACTGGTACCAAGCCACCCAAAGTAATAGCAGTAGGGGGTTCTAAACAAGTAAGGCAGGGTTGGGTAACTGAGCCCACGGGGTAAGTGTAACCACCCCTTTTAAAATATTCAAAATTAGCGCCATAACGTTAACCTTGTTGAATGACATAAATTTTTAGTTATTTTTACTGACGCAACAATAAAGCAACCAAAAACACGCTGTTGGTAGCAGTGACGTAGAATTTATGACAGCTGTCATTTTGAGCGGGTAACAACAGTGCAATATCCTGTGATACTATTATTCAAGGTAAGTTACTACATGTTAAATTTCATATGTAAGTGTTGAAAATTACTTGTTTTGATTGTGAGAGAAAAACAAGGTTAGGGCCCAGTAGCCCATGAAAAAAGTCCACTTTGGTTAAGTGGTCCCACTGTCAACGGATAACTGGACCTCCAGTGGTCCAGTTAACCTAATGTGTATTTTTTATGCAGAATGACGCGAGTTTACCTAAGAAAAATTACTAGAGGAACGGACGGAGGAGGATATAGAATGGAAACATTAAGACAGGCGATAGAGGCTGTTAAGGGTCATAGAAAAACAGTAAGAGTTGCAGCTGAAGACTTTAAGATACCTCGAAGCACCTTAAGACACTATCTCGATGAAAGCAGGGGTGTTGGACTGATTGCAAAGCAAGGAAGACGTGGAGGAGGTAAACTTTCATTATCTGAAAAAGAAGAAAAGGACTTAGCAGAGGGATTGAAAGTAATAGAAAAGTGGGAATTTGGATTAAGTAAAGAAGAGGTTTTAGATGTTGCTGAATGTTTTGTTAAAATGAAAAACTTGAAAACCAGATTTAAAAATGCTAGACCTGGCACTGAATGGTTTATCAACTTTCGAAAACGCAATAACTTATCCATTAAAAACCCTCAAGCTGTTGAGTGCCAGAATGAAGCAAATCAATCCATTGTAATATATGCCTTTTATGACCTACTTGAGACTATAGTCAAGGAACTTCAATTGGAACACAAACCAGAACTAATTTTTAATTGTGACGAGTCTTCCGTGTGCCATGACCCTAAGAAAACCAAAGTTGATGGAGCTGTAGGAACTAGGAGCATACGAATGACTGCCAGCTGTGGATGAGAAAACACGTCAATTCTTATTTGCTGCTCTGCATCTGGACGGAAACTACCCCCATTGTGCATTTTTAAAGGGCATAATATTTTAGATTCACCGTTTAATCAAGCCCACCACGATGAAACAGCATATGCTGCAAGTAATCGTGGATGGATGGAGAGCGAAATATTTTTATAACTGGTTTGTTAAGGTTATTCTGCCCAATATCCAAAAAGCAAGACCTGTACTCCTAGTTTTTGATGGACACACGACACATATTACTGTGGGGCTTATACAAAAGCCAAAAGAAAATAAGTGCACATTCTTAAGTTACCTCCACACACAACGCATTACTTGCAGCCCCTAGATGTCTGCCTTTAAAGACGGCATGGGATAAAGAACTTGTCAGATGGCAGCGTCTTAACCCAAGAATTCACAAGCCTGACTTTGTTGATATTCTCAACAAAGTTTATAGAGATTTAGATGCGGGCAACATCACAAAGAGATTTGCAGCTACATGGATATATCCCGTAAATCGTAAAGTATTTGGCAAAAAGCATTTCACTCAACACGACATAAAAAAATATGAAGAATGGAAGTTAAGAAGAAATAGTCATGATGAAGAACAAGATGCAGAACCGATGGTAGTGGAAGCCGAAAACATTTCTCAAGATGGACAGGAAACTGTTAATAATGAAGAAGATCCTGTCCTTCAAACAGATGAAGGTAGACCATCTACTTCAAGAGGTGCAATTTCAGAGAACACTGATATTCCTCGAGTCAACTATTTTCAAAATATTCTTTTGTCTTTGGCCAAAGAGCCGAAACGTAGTGGTGAAACCCCACTAAAGAAAACTAGAAAGCGTGTACGCAATGGCGCAGAAATCATTACAACACAAGAATATGTTGAGAAGCTTCTCAAAGACAATGAAGCAAAAAATAAGAAAAGTAACAGCCTGAAAAAACCACAAAAGAAACCAAACTTAACCAAGAAGGGAAAATCCAAACCTACACCAGAATCGTCAGACTCTGAAGAAAGTTCTATTGCCATTCAACCGTCATCAGACGAGGATGATGAAGAGCCGTCCTACTTGGAGGCAGGAGATGGAAATTTTGTGATCGTTTCTTATGGTCTGAAGAAATATCTCGGGCAAATAATTGAACATGAAGATCTTCTTGTGAAGATGAAGTGTATGGAACAATCTGGAAAATTTGGAAATTGGAAGTGGCCAGAAAAGGAAGATGTACTATGGTACACTCAGAATGATATTTTGAAAATTATTCCGCCTCCAATTGCCGTCAACAACAGAGGTCATTATAGCGTTAAAGACATGGAAAAGTATGTCGACTAGTTAAGAAGCCATCATCTTATGAATACGTTTTTAGTGTTTACTTTTTCCCAAAGAACATTACCAAATTTTCATTTAAATTAGATAATAAGAATTTTGTATTTTTTCTCAATAAAACTTTAATCACTCTACCTATT
Organism: Limonius californicus; assembly: GCA_014611495.1. Classification (NCBI taxonomy): domain Eukaryota; kingdom Metazoa; phylum Arthropoda; class Insecta; order Coleoptera; family Elateridae; genus Limonius; species Limonius californicus. The sequence continues at coordinate 25,859 of JABXWE010001992.1, read as the reverse complement.
CACTTCATTCATGCTTTTCAAATCCTCATAACTATACAGTCGCCACTGTGATATTTTTGATCTTGTGGTACAAAATAGGGTACATATCATAGTAGGGCCCAGTTATCCCAGAATGCTTAACATGCAGCTTCAATAGAAAATAAGGGGAGATGGTTCAGTTAGCCCTTATGAATAGGGTAACTGGGCCCAGCGACATTGTAAAGACAAATATTTTTTTAACCAAGATTTTCACTCTTTGTCTAAAGTAACATATCTTACCTTAAGTATACTATTTAACATATTTATCCATGAAAGCATAATGGGATATTGTAAAAATGTTAAAGTTATGATCAAAATGAAGTCACGTGTTGTAAAACATTTAAAAACGTCATTTATGTTAATATGTCCATTTCATAGACACAGCTGTCCATTTCAAGGTAAGGTGTTAATGAATTGGACACTTGCCAGAAAAAATAAAAGCATGCCTAACAAAATGTCAAGTCTTTTTTTAATTTGAAGGTTACAAAATTGTTAGTAGATGCTCTATATGTGCTCTAAAATTTAAATTTCTCCTAATTTTAAAATAGAAAATTACTAACAACCAAATCAAAAAAAATGTCCGATTCAAGAGAACTCTCCTCTACAGCATATTTTACACAAAATGATTGTTACATTACGGCGAGTTTACGTAATTAAAAATTAGGTATCGTTAAGTATTTCTGATTGTGTAGATTTATCAGAAATAAAACCTACCAACAGATCAGCTAAAGAGTTACTACAGCAAAGTTATAACCGACATTACGTAATAAATTTTGGGTTACATGTAGAAATATAAATTTCTTAGTTAGTAGCGAAAACTGTAGAGTAATACATACGAATATGCGCTGTATAGAACGGAAGTTTTGCAGTACCGAAAAACTTGATATCGTGTGTTTCTTGGATCATGTTTCAACTGATATATAAAATAACTAAAAGGCAAAATTATAGCATCTTATGTCGTCTGTTTCACCATAAATAAACAAAGACTTATACTTCTTTTTTCTTAAATACCTTGTATAATTTGACGGTTTAAAAATAGATTTCCCAACGCTTATTTAAATGAAATACCTTGTACATTTTAATACCTTTTCACGCTTTGACAATTCTCTGTATAAAAAAATTAAACAGCATATCAAAAGAACTACAAATAACCAAGTTATATTATCGTTTTATTCAAAATTTAACATTTACTACAGTAACTTAGGTATTCCGTTTCCAAATTTAAAAAAAAAACTCGGTTTTAAGCTTTATAAATAATATTTTGCAAAGGCTAGTTCGAATACAAAATTCGTAATAGCCTTAATTATTAAATTAGAGAGTTCAACATATAGTTAACAATCAATTTATTTTGGGAGATTCTAAAACAACCACTACGAAGGGACGTACATAACTTCCGCTTTTGGGTCCGGATTTTTTCTTAAACATGTTGGCCGAGAAGATTTCAATAAACTTATTCATTTAGAATTTGTTAAATATTGTAACCTGATGTTGCGTTAGATTGCTGATGAACATATGTAACTAAATCGTGTTATGTTCTTTTAAAATTTGCCGCTCCATTTGAATTAATTCCGTAAAAATTGCCTCTCCATAGGAATTAAAAACGTTATTTTAATTGCAGTTTTATGTTAGTTACAGTTTCGCTATTTTGTTTTTCTAAGATTGAGTTATGTTGACAGTTCCCTTTGTAGGCTTAAATTGCCGAATATTGTTTTTCTCGCGCTTGGTCCTGAACGCTTCTGAAAATCCACGTGCCGAATTATTCTAGAACATTTACACCATATTTCGAATTATGTTGCAATATTTTGGGGGTAATGCAGGTTTCCGTTGCTAGAGTTCGTCAGTCAGTTTTACATCAACAATGGCTCCGGTCGCTCGAGTCCATCTACGAGGGCCGTTACGAAATTAAGGAGTCAGTTTTACTTCTTCAATGACTCCGGGTCTTCCCAAATTCCATCTCGGGGAAGGGCCGCAAATAAGTTCAGTGCTGCAGGGGCGGCTTGGCTTTCTCGATGGGTGTCCATCATGTGTGATTTTTCGTTTTGCTGTTTTACCATGGGGTGAAAACAGAACATCGAATAATGTCGAATTTATAGGAACACACTGGATTTTATCCCTGTAAAGGCAATTATTTGCGAATTAGCCGATCGCCTTTGGCGGATTAAGATCGAGCCCAGTTCCTGACCCTCTGCTGTTACCGTCGGTGCGACGAACGCATGGAAGTTTCGGACCCTTGATGTTGACTCCACTCAATCCAGTCTTCAGGGGCGTACCTGCGGATTTTTATCATCATCCTGTTCAATACTTCAGAAATTGTGCCTGCCTGCATCAAAATTTAAGGTAAAGAACTAAAGTTTTATGTTTTGTGAAAAGAAATCGTTTACGCAAACTAGCAAAATTCAACCTAATTGAACCTTTTTTTTTAAACGAAAAGCGAATTTCTTTTATATTGTGTGATGCTTGTAAACTTGACGCCTCCGGCCTTCTTTAAAGAAGGAACATATTTCGTGCGCCAGTAGCGGTGGGTTTTGTTTAATTGAACATTCAAACCAACAGTTTGTATTATTAAACTACGAGATTAATTGCTGTGCTTTTTTTGTATTGTGTCATATTTAATAGCTAATGATATGTGTGTTAAAATTTACTATCTGTTTTTGCAAGCTTTATAAACAGAAGGGAGGCACAATAAAAGTGAGTTCGATTCCCGTAAGCTGCTGGCTTCTCGGCCTTCCACGAGGACCTACAATCAGCTGGATTTGGAAGGTGGCGCCCACTAATTTTGATTTACTCTGTACACAACTAGGCAGATTTCTTCCCGTAAGCGGTTTCCGTGAACTCCCCCTACTCCTCTGAGCTAAGCTGTAGGCCTTTTTCCACCTATCCTGTTGCGAATCGACGAAAAAGCTCGTTTGGCCCCTAATAATGGAAATCATTTGATGCATGACGAAGTTCCTGCTCAATATTTCACTCAGTATTTGCTTTATTTATATAAAACTGGATAAGCACCACAATAGTTCAGTCACAGTAATCGTTCACAGTTTAACAAAAAGTAAGTGTTATTTTGTGTTACTTGAGAAAACTATGTTTGAGCCTTTATTATTATTACGTCTTATAACATTTTATGCTATCGAGTTTTCGAAGACTAGTGGCCAACACATTATTTTGGGTGTAGAAACGTCTGTCGGGTTGCCTATTTATAAATTCTCAAGGATTACCAATTTAGCTGAGGTTAATTGCCAACTTGGCAGGTTTTAATTATTGACAAATTTTCCAAAAGTTCCGATTGGCTTGTATACACCAAAGAGTTCTGTAATAAGTCTGATTAAAATAAATTCAGTGAATGAAATGACCACTAAACCGAACAGCGAAGGATAAGTTACGTCTCAAGATATCATGGACTGCCTACGAAAAAGACTGCACTAGAGTTTGATTGCCTAAGCACGTAAGGGGATTTACATTCCCTTCACTTTTGAAAACTGCATTGCATTTACTAAGCGGTGTGGTCATCCTAATTTACATTACAGTATTTTATGAATACCGTTTTAACTACGTACATAATTCGCTGCAATGATTTGGAATGGGCTAATTATGTTGTTGCCAAAATCGGAGCTAAGCTAAAATGACAAGCAATGTTTTTACATTGTTAACTAAGTGACTTTGGAAAGGTCAATGTAAAGGTTAGCTACATTTTTAAAGTAAATAATTACATACGAACCGTCTAGTTTGCTGTCACCCGCGACAACAAATTACTGTGTTTGCTTTCAATTATTTTCGTGTACTGCTGAGATAGCTAAGATACCAGAATTTTGCAGACGATTGTTTTATCATTCCGAATATGATAATTATAATATTATATAAATAAAGTATACAAAAAAGCAGAACTTACTGAAAATTTAATATTTATCATCTCGCATGTTAATTAATTCGTTATTACTTTTTTTGATTAGTAAGAATTCCGGGTAAAATGCATCTTACAAATACTAGCTGTCACTGTCATTAACTACTGTACAAAGAACACATGCTTTCATGCATCATTTAGATTTTAGATGAAATTCCTTAGCTGGAGTTACCCACTACAGAAGTAAAAATAAACAAATAAAATTTACGTTACAGTAAGAAATTAATTGAGATTCACATTCAACTTCAACTGCTTGATTTGTAGTACAGTACTAATAAAATATGTTCTTTTACTAATGAGCTTACACTGTCATTCTTGAAATACAATTTGAATAAAACCACAATGACCGCTTGAAGTTTCGCTTCTGCCTTATCGATGAAGTCTCCGAGTGTGTGTGCATTTGCGGCAAGTAATATTAAATAGTAATTCTTTTAAGATTAATCACACATGTAGCTGCTTCAAGTTTGCATTCTGAAGAGAAATACTGTTTGGAATTCGCGAATAAAATCCAACACTTTAGCAACCTTCTATTAGATTTTATATTCGTGCTTTTCCAATAATTATCAAGATAATTGTAGCCATTCAAGAAACTCAGGCGTTCGATCTCAACCTTGAATTATAATTACATAAGCGGATATAAAACCAAAACTAGTCGGTGCAGCTTCATCATAACAGTCATAAACTGCATTAATTGTGAGAGACCGACAAAAGTGCATCCTGAAACATGTGGAGATCGAGCATCGTTAAGGTAACCAATTTGAACAAACATTTCATAACAAGTGTCGTAAATTTTCAAGGTAAGCCAAAACCAGTTTCACGTTTTATAAACAAAAAACCCAACAACTTTTTTCTACGTGCGTTAAACTAATACAAGGTAAAGTTCAATGGTTAATTTGCCTGGCTTGAGACGTGTCGTGGGAGGTGTGTTTTATTGGGCAATACGTGAGTTGCTCACATAATGCGGTTCAACCTCGTGTTATGTGCTCTGATGTTATCCGACGATGGCCTTAACCTTTCATTCAAGATTTTCGTCTTAAATTGATGTTAAAGTGTATGTTTTGCCCCTACAGACGTCATGTTTACGTAGACGAGCCCACTTTGACCGCTTGCATTATTTTTTCAATAATATTATTCTGTCGGTTCGTTTCCTAATGTGATTCATTATTTATCCCTACTGATATATTATTTTTGTGTGCAAAAAAATTATTTTAAAGATATGGTTCATATTGAAAAGTTCTAAAAATTGGCAGTTGCTAGTTTCCGTTTAAATCATTACACGATGATTTTCTAATTAACTTTAAAGTAATTTACATTTATAAGTTATGCAATAAAAAATTTAAAAAAACTAATAAGAGCTAAAGATTTATAGAGTGGTATACAAGTCCCGGAGAAGTCGCTTTTCTACATCTACGACAACGTGCTTTTTTACGAAATCGGATTTAAGGTTTTTCCAACGTGGAGGGTCAGCAGAAGCTGACTAAACATTTGTACTACTTCAAGCTTATACCAAAGTTACATCACCATTCTTATTTCAAATGGAACACTCTGTTCGTTTAGGTACAAAAACAAATTTTCCGAGTCCTTTTTCAAGTTGATGAGTTGAGAAATATAACCGCACATAAATATCTAACAATGTGAGAGTGCTGCAGGGTTAAATACGTAGCCTAATTTTATTTTTGCGGTTAAGCAACGAGTAGAATAAGTACTACAGTTTCACATGTCAACTATTTACGCATCATACAATTTTGCTGAATCAACATTAAATGGTTTCGCCAATATAATAAATTCAATGTACAAAATATATTGAACTAAATAAATACGGTCAGCATAGATAAATGATTTCTGTCAAATTCAATGAAGCTATACGTTTAAAATTGGCAAACTGTTTAGTTTAAACTATGTAAATACCACAATATTATTCTTATACGCTAATTTGTACAGCATTTGGCTCTATGGTGATTTAGTGTAGGCATTCTAGCGGTAAGGTGAGGAGGTATAATATTCATAAGGAAGCTGTTGGCATTATTTGCTCACCATTGTCTCATGATCAACGGATAAGTCTTTATTTACTTCCGAATCAAATCTGAAATAAATGTTTGATCAGTTAGGTAGCTACAAATGCAGCTTGTTCTCGTATGTGTACCACACCAAGATAGGGGATTATGTAGAAAGTAAACTTAGATTCTTACTACTAATGAATATTGTATATCGAACATGTGCTCTGCTGATTACTAACTTAGAAACTATAAATTTGACATACTGCCACCTCTTAGATGCTTTAAAAAATACTCATCGAATTAAAATCTGCTGACGCAGGTTGCGGTTAGTTGTTTAGGGTGCATGCTGCACGACTGGTTAGTGTGTAAGGGACGCCCGCACCCCCCTGAAGTAATGCGAAAGCGGTTCCGGGGGGGGGGGACGGTAGTATGAATGAATGAGAAAGAAAAAAAGATCTGAAATATCAATTGTGATTTCTTTAATAGCAGTTTGATAGATAGACTCAATTGTAACAGGATTTATTTACTTTTTGTGCTTCATGCGTATTTTGGCATTTTATCATCACAGAAGTGTAAAATCTTAATACATTATATTATGTCAGTGCATGAATGTGTTCTAATAAGTGTTTATCATAGTTAGATATTTCTGGGTGTTTGTATCTGTACGAGTGTATGTGTTCTTTGTATCTGGTATTATAATTGCTAATTGTTTGACTTATATATACAGAATTACACTGCGAAGAGTTTAATTTCTAAATACTAGATTTCAACAAATCATTAGTTCTATCGTTTGCGTTGAATAAGGTGTTGAAAGTGTTCTTTGTTGTTTTATAAATTACTTTAAATGTACTTGTGTTGATTATAATTTTAACAATTTTTTATATATATCACCAAAATATGGAACGAAAATATATTTAACATTTTCAGAGTGGTCTTTTATATATATTGTTTCCATCGCTAATTTATAATCTTGTTTTTTGGTTAGCAATTTAAAGAATATGTTCAGAAGACCTCTCTGAAAATGTTAAATATATTTCCATTCCATAGTTCGGTGATATAGCGGAAAAAATTGCTAAAATTATAATCAAAACAAGTATACTTAAAGTAATTTATAAAATAACAGAAAACACTTTCAATACTTTATTCAACCCAAGAGATAGAACTAAGGATTTGTTAAAGTAGGTATTTACAAATTAAACTGTTCACAGTGTAATTATGTATACATAGGACAAACAATTAGAAATTTTGATACCATATACAAAGAACACATACGGTTATACAATTACAAACACCCAGAAAACTCTAACTACGCTAAACATTTATTAGAACGCAACCGTACATTTTGGTGTGGTGGTAGCTCAGTTGGTAGAGCGTTCGCTTTCTGAATCAAACGCCGATTCTGGCTTGGGTTCGAAACCTAAGCAGAACTATGCAGTTTTTTTTAAATCTTGCCTGCAACCCACCACTCACAATTTCCCAATTCGGCTTGCAACCGTGCGATCTTAATGCTAAAAACCTTGTATGGAATTTCTGTCGTTCGGATTCAACGTTAAACTGTAGGTCCCCCGTGTTTCTACCTTAGCGCTGAGGAGAAACACGTGGCAGAGAAGAGGCCGATGCCCAGTAGTGGACGGAAAGGCTGTTGATGATGATGATGAACTGTACATTTACATAAAATATTATAAAAACATTCTTAGGTTTCTGTGATGATTAACGTAAGCTGGATACACTAATTACGGCCTTTCAAATTCACAAACACTTTAACAAGTACATATTTATAAATTATATATTATAAACTCCCCGCTATTGGAAGTTTTGGAATAGAAGACCAAAGCCAAGTCCGAAATCAAGATTCAGTGTACTGTTGCCCTAGCTACACATGTTTACAATACTAAATGCTTTTGATAATGACATATTGCATGTCGAAATACGTATAAAGCACAAAATGTAAATAAATTCTGTAGAAATTAAGCTATTATTATTATTTAAATATAAATATGAAACATCTGAATGTTGTATTAACATTTCTGACTAATTTGTTTGATGTTCTTAAGCTTTATGTACTAGATACGAGGTGTGTTCAATTGAAACCCATATATTCTTTATAAAAAATTATTCAACAATTTAATTACAAATAATTTCCGTCACAGTTAAGGCACCTATCCCATTGTTTTACTAACCAACGTATGCCCTGGTCATGGAATTCTTGGGGCTTCTGATTGAACAAGTCTTCCCCAGATATCTGTACTTCTGCGTCAGACTCAAAATGCCGACCTTTTAACGCCCTTTTCAGTGGTCCAAAAATATAGAAATCGCAAGGCGATAGATCCGGGCTATAGGGTGGACGCTCTACAACCCTGCATTTCTTTTTTTAAGATTTTCTTTTACCACATTAGTAACATGAAAACTAACACTTTCTTCCAGCAAAATGACCCCACGCGTAAGTTTTGCTGAACGTTTCCGTCTTATTGCTTGATGTAGCTTGTTCAAAATTTCATTGTACATATTTTCATTGACATTTACTCCAGGTTCTTTAAACTCTATCAATAAAGGCCCTTCATGGTAAAAAAAGCATGTTAACATAACATTGCCTGCAGAAGGTTGTGCTTTAAACTTCTTCGGTGATGGTAAACTTGGAATGTTTCCACTGCATCAACGATAACTTACTAGATGGCTCGTAGTAATGGCACCAAGTTTTGTAACCAGCACCTATTGGCAGAAGAAAGTCATCCCCATTTCGCCTATAGCCTGTGAGGTGTTGCAGAGATAAGCCCATTCGCAAGCATTTTTGTTCATTAGATAAGAGACGAGGAATCCATTGCGAACAAACTTTGTTGTAAGCCAGATTGCGAGCAATACTATGGACAGATCCTACACTCGCTCCAACAATTTCTGAAATGTCTCTAATTGAAATTCGACGATTTTCTCTAATAAGGCCTTCCACACATGCCATATTGTTTTCTGGTAATGCAGTACACCGTGCACCTGGTCGCGGCACATCCATAGTCTCATCTTTTCCATTCTTAAATTTTCGACACCATTCCTTCACAGTTGGGTACGCAATATATGCATTTCCATACACTGCTTGCTTCCGCGTATGAATCTACAATAGCTGCACAGTGCACACCCTCAGCGCATAAAAATTGTAGGACCGCACTTTTATCAAACTTGGACGGATTTTCAACAACAAACGCAGTTCGAAGTTTTTTAAAGTCAGAATCAAATTCAAAGGCCAGAAACTTATCAATGTGTTGCTTACAAACCTCTACTATTAACAAACGTCACTTGAATTATTGCATTTGTTTTCAAAGTTAAGTTGATCAAAGACGGGTTGCAGGTGAACAACCTCGTACATTATTATTATTATTGTATGTCTTTATCTGTACACTAGAACCTATTGACTAGGCTTTCTCATATGCGACACTTTTGATTATCCCAGGATTCCAGAATTAAATCGGCATTCCTCCTGGGATTTCCCGGAATATAATAAATTATGTTTATATTTAAAATAAAATAATCTAGGTGGTTAATAATTTAAAATACAACTCCAAGCCGCGTGATACATTTCTGCCTTTTAACCCCAACTAGGGTGACCAGACGTTCCGATTTTTGGTTTGATGTCTCAATATCCATAAGATATATATTTGTGGAACTATTATGTGTCCCTATTTTCATATACTCATACTTTTAGTTATCACATATAAATAATTTTCAATAAGTTGTTGATATTTCGTAAGAATCGTTTGAAAACGTTTCTTGTCGCTCCTTGTGTATTTCTGTCTCCAGGTAATACGTCAAAATCGTCGGGCGAATCCGCACACAAAAATCAAATTTCGGATCCGATCGTGTTCAATTGCTACTCACGAGTGCGTGTAGTCTCAACTACTAATGTTCAGTGCACGACTGCGCACTACTATGCAGACTAGAGTAAGGTAATCATAAAAATTCTTTAATTAACAATATTAAATAATGTGTTAATAAGATAGATTTCTGATGACATTCTGGTGTATTGTGCAAATGTTGGAAAATAAATCTGTAGCTGCGAAGGAAACAGTCGTAGCTTCATTTTACTCACTTTTACAGGAGAGAGAAAAAACCAAAATTGTTTAGCTTTTGGATGCTTATGTTGATATCAATAAACTGATATTATACCAAGAAGCTTTTAAGAAAAATACCATGAGTAGAATAGGATAGATGCAGTTACCGACACCTAAATACACACTAAAACATACTTAAGTCAGTTTGCCCCAAAATTGGAGTTACGACTGTCAGGTACAGAAAGGTAATTAAAAGAATTTATTGTTTTGGTCGTCATGTCACGATTTTTAGTTATACCGAATGGTCACCCTAACCCCATCTACTTTAAGAGTTGTATTGGTATTCTCAGCTAAAGTTGTCGTAAATGACCGGGGAAGCATTTCTTGAGCAGGTTGATCACTTTCCACTAGATGTCCAGTCAGCATGTAACACCAAGAACCCGATCTGACATCTATTTTGGACTAGAAAATAACAGGTTTGGTTGGCAAAGCTACCAAACGTTTATTACTTGTTTAATGCGAAATAAATGATAATAATTTTTTTAATATCCCTGGAATAGTTTTAAACAATCCCGGATTACGGAATCTTGGGAGAGAAACATTGCCTCTATAAAGTCCACCCCCTAAATAACTTATGATATAATATATTTTTCTTAATATCTTCTACGTCGTCAAATCGTTTCGCTTTATGAAGGAGAAAAGAGACCTCTGCTGGTACCAAGTCAGGTCAATAGGATAGGTGATTGATCTCAACAATGTCTTGTTTCACGTGAAATGACTAAACAATCAATGCATAATGGGAAGGTGCATTATCATACAACAAAAAAGAACTACCCTTTTCTTGAAATTGCGGTCTCACTCGAGAAATGCGCTGCAATAATTATTCCGTAGTAGGCACTATTTACTGTTTGTCCTTCAGGCACAGATTTCTTCTGGTTTACACCCTGTTCATCAAAAAAGATAATTAATATGGTTCTGATTCTGGATGTTTGCAAACTTTTCGAGTCTTGGTGATGATTGTGGAATCTATTGAAAACTCCAATGTTTCGTTTCATGATCGCAGGAACCAAGACTGGGCTCCATGCCACTCTTCTCTGTTCCATAAGACTTTGCACAGATCTTTGTTATTCTGAAATCTTTCTAGAAAATGTTTCGAATCGTCTCTTTACTGATGTTTAACTCATCTGGTTGGTTGGATATTTGACGGTCGCTGTCTATAATTTCACATACTCCTGCGATCGCATATGCATTTGAAAGGAACGGCTTCAAGCACACTAGTACGACTTAAGGTGTTATCACCGTCGACAGTTTTCAACATTTTATAAGTTTCAGTTAAAGTTTTTCAAATTTGTAGATATATTTAATGTTTACTTGTTGTTCCATGACGAGTAATAGAAACACGATGTATGGGATGCCGTCTAGCACAGAAACCAACCGTTGTTTGATTTTCACTTAGTCACCCTCTGTTGATAAAACTGTGAACTATTATATGCTGTTTTACTTTAGGTTCAATTTCACATAACCAGTACTGCAGCATCAATCCGGGAATTAAATAGCCAAATTTCGTATATCATTAAAACTTACAATTTTTACCTGTTTCTAAAAAAGGCTTTTTACATTTTTGTCAATTTATTTGCAATCGCAATGTAATCATTTGTAAGATTACTTACGTTAATAATATTTGTCGTAGATGTCATAAAGCAACTAAAAATATGCTGTCATGAAACACTATTGCAGTAGAACGTGGCCTACCCTACGTGCAAATTAATTCGTATTTCCATAATTTATTTTATAAAGGAAACGTAAAGCGGATATTCAAATCATTATTAATAAATAAAGAGCGGATTATACGCAAAACGCATATATTTTAATTTTTGCATATCTTTGACTATAGTCAATATGTGGACGAATTACATTGATAAAACTTAATTTACGCTAATTAGTGATTGTATGTTTGGGCATTCGCTGCATATTTATGCAAAATTTGCATAAACTTGCATATTTTGACCCTTTGCATTACTCGTTTGTAAATTTTCGTTAAGTGGTCAAAACAAGATTATGAAATTCCGAGTAGTGGACACAGATCACCGACAATTCACAGCTGGATAGCTGATGACCTGTGCCTGGAATTCCCGACAGTTTGAAGTACCGACCTAAACCATTTTATTGCTTGTTTATTTTTTATCAATGGAGGGTGGATATTGAGTGGGATACATACCTACAATTTGTTTGTAGTTTGCAAAGTATTTTCTCTCATTGAGTAACCCTACAATAGAATCTTCTCTCGCCGTTACAACGTGTCCGATACTTCGAGAGTGTTGATCTCTTGCGAATATTATACATATTATATACCTTTTTTTTCTCGTTGATTCATACTACCGTTTCCCTCCCTCGGAGCCGCTTTCACATTACTTCAGGGGAGTGCGGGCGTCTCTTACACACTAAACATTCACGCAACATGCACCCTAAACTTAACTAAGCGAAATGCGGTCACCCCAGCCGCGATTCGAACACCCCAGCCGATCGGCCACATTTCGCTGTGACCTAGAGCGGCAGCGCGTATCCGCACTAGTCCGCCGAGGGCCCTGCATATTATATACCTACAATGAGTAAATCTTACAAGATTGCTTCATAGATTAAACCATATCCAGAACTAGTAATGGACGGCGACAAAATATTTTGTCGAGCTTGCAGCAAACTGGTAAGATAATACCTAATTTTTCTTATATAAATTAAAATTATTTTTCATATTATTATGTAAGTAACTAAAACAAAGTCATGACAGGGAAGGTAGTGTTTGTTTTTGTTTTTAACGAGTATCAAAAGTTCTTATATTAATATTTACTTATTTGTCGTTGTAGGTGTCTTCTGAGAGAAAATCCTTGATAGATTAGCACATTAAAACTCCTTGTCATATTGCAAAATGTGAAAAATGGAAGCGAAGCAATTTTTCTCAGCAAACCATGACTTAATGTTCAGGGACGAGTTCTAAAAAATCGGAGCAAGAAGAATTTAATAAGGAGTTATGTAAAGCATTAATTTCGTTTAATATACCGTTATCGAAATTAAATAATGTTAATTTAAAATCGTTCTTACGAAAATTTTGTAAACAAAATGTAGGTACCTGATGAAAACACCTTACGAAAGAATTATGTAAATTCTTGTTACAATGAAACAATATCTGAAATTAGACAATTAGTGGGTAGTAATGTTGCTTATATAATCGTAGATGAAAGTACGGACAAATGTGGCCGTTACATTGCCCATTTATTAAGAGGAATTCTTCATGAAGACATTTTAAGTAAATCATACTTCGCTTCCAAACAACTTCAAAAATAAAATAATTTAACAATTGCCCGATTTTTGCAGGAAGGTTTTTCAAATTTTTTTACCCGAAAGTGTACCTTGGAAAAAAATTTTACTCATGTTGTCCGACGCTGCCGCTTACATGACAAGAGCAACGTAAAATTTAAAAATTTTTACGTCATTCATGTAACTTGCTTAGCTCATGGTTTAAATCGTGTAGTTCAAAGTATTAGGAATCAATTTCCCCTTGTTAACGATTTAATTAGTAACGTAAAAAAATATTTTTAAAAGCCTCCTTGAGAGTTCAGTTTTATAAGGAGCGACTTCCAAATGTTCCATTGCCTCCCGAACCGATAATTTTGAAGGTATTAAAGATGTAATTCTTCAAATACCTGATTCCAGCGCCGCTTTGGATAATGGTAAAAAATTAGTGAACTCGACAGAATTGCCTCAGCGTCTTTGTTTTATTAAATCAAACTAAAGCTTCGTTTCAAACTCCATTCGCAAATTAGAAACTCAAGGGATGTCTCTATCAGAGTCAATTGAAATAATAAACGAATTTGATAGATTGTGTAAGAAAGTTAAGGGTGAAATAGGTGATCTCATATATCTAAAATTTAATAGTATCATACAAAAAAATGAAGGGTTTCTGAATTTAAAACAAATGAACCAAGTTCTTAGAGGCGAAATAGTAAGAGATAATAACTTCGGTTTCAATTTGGAATTTAGTGTTAAGTTAAAAAATGCACCCATTACTTCTGTAGACGTAGAAAGAAGCTTTTCTATTTATAAACATATGTTTTCAGATAGAAATTCTTGTTAGAAAATTTCCAACAACTTCTAATCATAAATTATTTTAGAAATAGTTCTTAGACTAATAGTTCCAAGCTTAGTTTTTATATATAATACGAGTAAGTTAATTAGTGTATGTATTTGTAAATTTTGTCCAATAAAAACTATTATACTTGAGTTTACAATTTTTATTAATTATTCTTGTTATTTTTGCATATTTTGCTGTATATATAGCCCAAGTATATGCATATTTTCCAGAAAAATCTCTGCTTATATATGCGTATATATTTCAATTTTGTCGCGCATATTATCCGCTCTTTATTAATAAACTATATTGCGGAGGCCACGTTAATAGTTTTGAAAGCACTGATCATATTTATTCCCACTTTTTAAACATCATTTAAGCAAAGCAGATCATTCATTGATTGGTTAGATGGTAGAGTTCTGTTTTAACTTGTTCATATAACTTAGATACAGAATTTTTTACAAATAAATAATTCAAAAATCTCTCATTTCAGGTGTTAGTTTTTCTCACTACTATAGTTGCCTTGGCCAGTTCAATTCCAACCTTTCACAAAGGGGGAGCATATGGAGGAGGCTACGGCGGTGGATATGGTGGGGGATATGGCGGTGGTCATCACAGCGGAGGAGGTGGCGGAACGATAATAATTGTAAAAAAAGTCGGAGGAGGAGGAGGTGGTTATGATCACGGAGGAGGAGGAGGAGGAAAATACTTGAGCGGAGGATATGGAGGAGGTGGTGGCTATGGTTACGGAGGGGGAGGAGGATGGGGCGGTGGAGGTGGTGGAGGAGGAGGCGGAGGCGGAGGCGGTGGAGGTGGATGGGGCGGAGGGTATAAGAAATTTGGATAAACAGAGTTATTAATGTTATTCCTGCTACATTACTTGTTCATTTTTATATTCTGCTATACAGCACTACATTACTTTTATATTAAGCTGTTACTAATAATCCACATGGGTTTGCTTCTAACATTTATACAATTTTCAATTAATTGTTTTAGTTGTAGGTTCCCAAATTTAGATAAATTGTAATAAAGTGCATAATAATTTTTTTCGTATCATTTCATTTGTATTTAAACCTGTTTGCAATAATAAAACGTACAGTATGTTCAACAAAATTTTTGATAAGGCTTGTTGCAAAGAAAATGAATATGTTTGGCTGAGTCTAGCGGTCATAAATAATTTTCTGTTGCAATTGTAAAATTATACAGCTCACTGAACAACATAAAATTGTTATGGTTGAAACTTATTTCCGAAACGGTATTTATGAAACTTATGTGTGAATGAGTGAATTTGCACAATACGATCCTTGTGTTGATAGCTTTCGTTAGAAGTTTGCTGAAATGGATTTCTGCGAAGCTGACGTCTACTGCGCTTTAAGAAAAACGGCCAATTTATTTAGTGGTACCCTATGAAAAGATTTAAATTGTACCGGACCAATATTTTGAAAGGTGTTGTAAACCTACTATACATGACTATAAATTACAAGTTGGCCCAGCGCAAACGTTGAATTAATTGTGGGTGTTTTCTATTGAGTATAGATTTCTGACCAGCAAGGTCTCCTGATATCACACCCTTAGAGTATGGTTTCCATATCTTAAAACACAACATCTAAAACACTAAGGACGAGGTTATACAAGAGTGCTTCAGCATTTACTGCAGAATGGTTTCAGTGATATGAATGCACGTGTAATTTTGTGTTAGCAAAAACTTTTACCTCCAGTGAAAACTAACAAGAGTGTTTTTTTTTAGGAAGAAGAATTCCGTAAATTTCCTAGAAAGTTAACTGTACAATAAAAAAATTTGTGATATGCTGAATAAATATAATGATTTATGTAGTTTGTTTTAAATACATCACGTTTGCAATGTTTAGACAGTTCTACTGCAACTCGGAAACGTTATTAAAGACAAAAACTAGGCGAAAAATAAAAAAATTAATTTACTTAATAAAATAAAAAAATTAATTTACTTAATTTTTTTATTGAGTGTTATACAGCTTAAAACAAGATTGGATAACTGACGAAACACTAGTTCAAAATGGAAAAGCGAAGACAAATGAAGAACTGTAACGAATCGGAATACAACAACATACATCAGCAGTAGCACAGAAGAATTAAAGAAAACAGAGGAAGATGAATAATGAATCAATGTACTGAAATGGAAGAAGTGCAACGCTAACACGATGAATTTAAAGCGCACCATAAATTCAGAGAAATAACCGAAAACCACTGTAAGAAGAGCTGATATACACTGAAGAATTCTGATGGATCGCTGATCTTAGATCCGGCAGAAAAAGAATGGACACGATATGTCGGTGAACTGTGTGAATGATGTAGGGATGAAGACATTGGGGCAAATCTACCAAATATAATAGGCCCAAGCATATTACAATAAGTCAAAAAAGGCATAAAACAATCGAAAATTGGTAAGACTCCCGTATCAAACTAAATTCCGATGGAATGGTTGCAACTACTAGATGATGAAAACGTTAACAAGTTGTCAAAAATGTTCAATTAAATTTATGAAAGGGGTGAAATACCAGTATCATGGTTGCAATCGACATTTATTCCACTGCCGAAGAAGAAGAATGCGAACCAATAAGGCGATTTTAGACTTATAAGCCTTATGAGCCACACGTAGAAAGTATTATCAGAAATAATACAAAATATTGAGTAGCGGGCAAATGGGATTCAGTGAAGGACTCCGCATAAAAGAAGCGTTATTCTGTATGCACACTCTGTTACAGCGTTGCTGAGAAGTAAGACAACCGGTCTTCATATGTAGCATCGTGTAAAACATCAACTTAATACAAATATTATAATCAACCCCAGATAAGCAAAATTCTTAGTTAGGGTGTACAATGGGCCAAATGTGGCCCAAGTGCATAGAGATGCTTGGAAAACCGCGTCCTAGATGTCGCTCTTTCAAATACAATACAATAGGTTTCGACGAAAAGGACATGAGAATGTTCTCTACTGGAACTAATCTTCCAAAGTAAAAATTGATGAAGACAACGGCGTTTATGAAATTCGCATTGGAAGAGAGGTGATGTAAGGCTGTGTTTTGTCGCCCACACTGCTGAATTTATACACGGAGATTATCTTTCGGAAAGCATTACAAGGAAAAACAGGAATAACAGTCGGTGGAGAAGTCGTTAATAACACAAGATATACAGACGACAAGACATTAATTACAGAAAATATAGCAGATTTCCAACGAATACGCAACAGGTTAAACGAAGTAGGTAACCAAAGGGGTCTAAATATAATTATTAAAAGAACAAAACTCCTTGTAAGTAAAAGAAGTGAACCAGTATAAATACCTTGGATGTTAGATAAACCTACAGATAGACCCGGATTAGAAACTATGATGCAGAAGCGAAATGGCAAGATCAGCGTTCACAAAGTTTAAACTATACTATGCAAACATCTAGATTAAATATAAATATAAAATTTGTAACAAGCTACGTCTGGTTGGTACTAATATATGGTTGCGAGACGTGGAACCCAAAGGTCAACAGTATGAATCGCATAGAAGCCTTCGAGATGTGGATTTATAGAAGGCTACTCAGAATAGATTGGACAAGAAGAATAGCCAATGCACGGGTGCTAGAAATAATGGATAAACCGTGATAACTCATCAACATCTGCAAAAGACAAAAAATGCAGTACCTTGGGAATACAACAGGTGGACCCGAATATGAACTACTCCGACTGATATTGAATAGAAAAACTGAAGGAAGAAATGGATCGGAAGAAAAAAGATGTCATGGCTTAGGAACATACCACAATGGACGGGCTTAACAGCAGAACAATTCTTCCAAGTCGCCAACGATCGAGGAAGATATCGCGAATGACAGAGATGGTTGTCGTCAACGCCTCAATCGGGCAAGATACCGTAAGACGAAGAAGATTATTAAATAATTTTGTATTTGTGTTTAATAAACGTATCGTCTTGATATTATAAGGATTTCACGCTTAGTTAAGGCGTTTTGAGGCTATTGTGATGTAGGTGCATTGTGTTCTTATAAATTGAGATACTACGTATCAGTGGTAATTATTCTTGATCTCTAGCAAAAACTCCTGGGAATTATCATATATTGTAACTAGACTAAATCTATATAACATTTGCCTCTAATAATGATTTCACAGTGTTATGGATATGCTTCCATTAGAGCATTCCATGATTGTTGTGTGACACTTCAGTTGTCTGTTGCTCTGCTTTTGGTTTTTGCACTATTCACTTAAACTAGTTCAAACGGTGTCAGTCTGTTTAACCGCCGCACTTGTTTCATTATTGTCAAGAATTTGTAGTAGTTGTTTGAGTTTCGAAGAGCGAGGACGTGTTCGACCGTGCTCCGATAAAGTGCAACACTAGGGACTAGGGAAAAGCGAGCGTTAGCGCCTCATCGTTTGGGCTATTACAGGAATGCAGACGCGGCGAATACCTACATACGAGGTGTTAGGTGTCGAAGATTATGATATTAACGACCTCCGACGCCACTGATGCAATGGCAGACAAGCAAGAAAACATTAAAATTAAAATAGGAACCCCCAACGAAATTACCTTATATAATGCATGGCAAGAAGGAAACATTGCAGGAATTGAATTTCAACCAAATTTTTTCCTATTACAGCAGCAATAAATAAGGGAAATGAACGGAAATTGATGCCAAGGGCATAGTTGGGACAAAAACCCCAACACCAAGAAGAAGAATATTACACGGATGAAGAAGAACTCATCAGATAAACTGAATGGGTGAGAAAGGAAAAGAAAAAGAACAAAAAAGTGGCTACACCGTCGGAAACTTCAACACAACAACAGCAAGAAGCTAAACAGCCACAAAAAGTAAATTCAGTAAAAATACCAAAACCGCCGCCAATTGTTTTGAACCAAATTAAAACTGTGATGCATTATAAAGCGAAGTAAAGACAGAAAAGTTTACATTTCAAGCAGTTATGATGAATAACAAGCAAGTAAAAATAAACATAGAGTCTGCAGAAGAATATAGACGACTAACAAACTTACTAAATGAAGAAAAGCACTTTTGGTACTCATACGAAAATAAACCAACAAAAAACATAGAAGTCATGGCGAGAAAGCTGCACCGCTCATGCGCGTCAGAAAACATAATAGAAGATTTATATCGCCAATGATATAACATAATAGAAGCCGTTAATATTCTGCAGAGAAGAGATAAGAAGCCCCTCCCGCTATTTATGTTAAGCTTCAGGAACCGCGAAGACATTAAAAAAATATACGAGATAAATGGGATATTAGGCATGAAGGTTAAAATAGAACCTTCAAGAAAATCAGAACGAGACTCTCAATGTAAGAAATGCCAAACTTATGGGCACACCCAAAGATTCTGCAACAGAGATCTAAGATGCGTGAAATGTGCTGGAATACACCACACAAAAGGATGCAAAATGAATGAAAACAGCAAAATAAACTGTACCAACCTTAGCGAAGCCCACCCAACCACCTACAGAGGATGCGAAGTAGCCAAAAGGATTCAAAAGATAAGAAACGAAGTAACCAGAACTAACCAAAACAACGCAAAAGAAAGGTAGACAGAAAATAAAACACTGTGTAGATGGGGCCCAAAAGCATTCCCAGCACTACCAAATACTAAAGAAAAGGATTACGTTTATTTCATAGAAAACAGAAGTTTCGACGAAGCAGCTTCTCCAAAACCTAACGTCAAAACTTGAACAGGAAAAAATTCCAAGCAGGAAGAAAAAATACTAAAACCATTCTCTGAGAGATTAATAAAACTTAAAGGAAATAGTAATACAGTTACTGCTTCAAAGAAAGTATAATGGACTTTGGGGCTATGCCAACAAAACTAACGTCAACAAAATTGAAAATTACCAGAACAAAGTACTGAAGAGTATCGTAGATGCTCCCTAGTACGCTAGAAACAGTTATATGCACTGGGATTTAGGAAAAAGATCCGTTACAGAAGAAATAATAAACCTTCATGGTCACGTACAGATCTAGTGAGAAGGCTCAAAGAAGACCAAATCATTTGAACTAGTGTAAAGAGACGTGAAAGTGTCAGTGAAAAAAGCAGAGCAAAAGTGAGGTAGTGACACATGAATAAAGTGTAGCAAAATAGAGCTGACAGAACACCGGTGGGTGAATTCTTAACATAACCATTTAGTTAATTTAAGTTAGATAAAAATTGCTGATTAGTATTTTAGACTAGTTATAATGTACCCTTACAATAAAAAAAAATTAGGGAAAAAATTTTGTTATATCTCAACGGTTTGGTGCTGGTGGAGCTTTTCTTCATGTTTCCTCGCAAAACAACTAGATTTTTTCAGCAAGCGGAGCAAACATTATATCCTTATGGATGGCCTCATTTCCGATATACCAAGGGGCATTAACAATAATTCGTTGTGTTTTGTTCTAAAATCTATATGTATATCATCAATACTTTGTTTTTCTTGATGCATCCCCATAGGCGCATTCCGTGCCGGTTTTAGCACTTGTTTATACATATAAAAACAACTTGTTGTTGTATTGATAGCTCAGACTGCCTTGCAATTAACCAATACATTTTTCTAAACTTCAGGTTCAGCACTTCTCTCTTCTTTTTAGTATGCTGTTTACACCACAATTTTACGTCTACCGTCATACCTAAACATTTTGCCCTATTTTCATGGGTATCATCTTCTGCTTACTTACGATAGACAGCTGGTTGATTTTTCTATTGGTGTAGTTAACGTGCATTTAGTTTGCTTCGTTAAGTTTAATTTGCCACTTCTTGGGCAGTTCTGTGGCTGCCTCTAATTTGGTTGTTGCTTCTTCACTGCTGTCATCTACTACTATGATGGCAGTGTCGTCGGTAGAGGTTGAGATGGTACTTTCTTCCGTGTCTGGTATGTTGTTCGTATAAAGGAGGTAAAGTAATGGGCCTAGTACGCACCCTTGTGGAACATCAACTAGTGTGTTGTTTATTTCTGAATAGCTATCTTCGTGTTTTGCTCTCAAGTGTCTATTTGAAATGCTTGATTTTAGTAGTTGGCTGTATTGTTTTGGTAAGCTTCTATCTATCTTATATGTCAGACCTTCGTTTCAGACCTTATTAAACACTTGTACAGTGTTACGAATTTAATGGAGCAGATTTTCTTTTCTTCTAGTGTTCTTTCGTTTATGTTTGAGAACTTGGTCTATTGTTGAGTGCTTGTTTTTGAACTCAAATTGATGATTTCTTTTCTTTGGTAATCGATGTGAGTCGCTTCATGAGTAGTTTCTGAAATAATATCGATATCGCTCGCAGTAGCGAGATTAGACGGTAGGACGTTTTCTCAGTTGGTGGTTTGCCAGGTTTCGGAATCATTATCACCTCTGCTACCTTCCAGTGCACGGGTATATATCTCAGCGAAAACGCTGCATTGATGAGGTATGTTAGTTTAGAAATTCCTTTTCTTGGGAGTTCTTTCAAGATTTGGTCAGTGACAAAATCGAATCCAGTTGCTTTTTTAGTACTAATGTTTTTGGTTATCTTACTAGTAGCTTCTGCTAGTGAAAGCAAAGAAATTAAACTTCCATCTTTATTAGGAGTATTAGTTACCGGCATGTTGTCTTCAGTGATTTGTTGGGGGTACGGCTATAAAGTGTTATCCAAATGCTTCGCAAATTGTTTTGGTTTCGTTCGTTATCTTCAGTCCAAGTACCATCGTCTTTTCGGTGCTTGTGTTTCGGGCCTATGTGAGCTTTTTGCAGCTGTCCATAAGAAGTAGTCAGTGTCTTTGCATTAGACAATTCTGGAAAAAAGTTGTTAAATGTCTCGTTTCTGTTTTCCTGGATTTTCCTCTTAAGCTGTTGGCTCAGTATATTTAAACAACTTTTATTCTCTAGTGCTCTTCTATATTGCCATCGTTTTGTGGCTCTTCTTTTCTGAACAAGCATTTATTTGATCTATTTTGAACAGTTTGTGGTAATTTTCATTTTTTAATGTGTGAGTATTGTTCTATGCTGCTTGCTCCAAATCAACAACGAGTTTTCCAACCTCCTTGTCATGGCGCTATGTTATCTTCAGTGGTGTGTTTAGCTTGATTTTTGGTCTAGTCTGAAACTATTCTAATGTGTTTTTTGTTGGTCAGTCACGGCGCTTGATGATTTTCTTCGCTTATCGCCAGGATAATCGAAGAATGGTATGATTATAAGTCATAGTTATCTTCCATACTGATATTAGATATACCATGCCCTTCAGTACGAAGAAATTAAATCATAAATTTACTTTTATCTGCAGGTGAATACGTTAGTCTACCATTAGTTTAACACTTGCTTTTTTTCCAGCGCAGTTACTGTGAATTTATTGGCGTTTTCGAGAATTTTAGTAATTCTTGCTTGTATCTCACGGGTTTCGTAATTGGTTTCCACATAATGTTTAACGTTTTCTTTAATTATTACCGCATTATCCCTTGGTGTATTACAAGGGTGACTGGTGTGGTATAATTCGTACTGTTTTATTGAGAATAATTATATACTACCGACAGATATTTCATGACTAGCTAATTGTTTCTGTGTGCCTAGATAATCTGCTTTCGGGAGATCAATAAACATTTTTTTTACATCTGCATCGCCCATTTTCTAAATTTCATCAGTCACCTCGTTAACTACCGCATTTTCTAGACACGGAATCGCATAAACATTCAATGAAGCAGTATTAGGGTTATCCTCAGCTAAACAGTATCTGCTAGTTGTATAGTATCGCCGAAATACGATTGCATGATATCTACATTCGCTAAAAAATGCGAACATTAAATAATTGTACAAGAAGATTCAAAAACATATTTGATAATTGCAACCACTTAACATGTTCATTATTTGTAAATTGATACAATCAATTAAACTTTACACTGCCAACTATCAGTTACATTGTTTTGGAACATTTTATATATTATATCTTATATTAATGTGTGTATGGTCTAACCGCAACGAGTTACAAGACCTATATGACTAAATGCTACAATTTATTCAATAACGCAACCGAACGAATTCTCAAGGATTTCACCAAAAATTACATTATGTTAAACTGAAAGAATAATAGGCCAAAATATTTTATGTTGCGACCGTTAGAAAAATTTAAGTAGTACATGGAATATCCTTAAATCTAAGAATGAAAGTATACAAATATCACGAGTGGTTTTACAGTTCTATTAAAAACTTACTCATTGTTGATCCATCGTTTAGCAAGTCCATTAATCTATAATATTACGCGTGTGTAATTCCCAATACGCATGATTCGCTATCGAATTACATATTTCCGTGTATAAAAATAGATTACTTTAAGCAACAACAACTGCAAGGCATTTTTTTATGTTGTTGTTTAAATGTTTTAATGTCTACATTTATTCTATAATATACATGTTAAAGAAAAAAAAGTGTAATAAATTTCATAACAGGTTTTCTGATTTAAGTTATACAAACATTTTTACCAATTATTTATGTATACATTTTAATATTTAGAAGCTGTGTGTCACCAGTGTGTTCTATCAAATCGAAGAAGCTTTCCTGTTTTTTATGTTGTTAATTGCCATAAGAACTGTTTATTGGCCCCACTCTTTCAACGAATTGAACAAATACAGGACAAATTTTTGACCTTGATACAAGTTTCGTTTTGGGTATATAAAGTTTTGCCAAAAACACAACCTTCAACAGTTTTGCACAAGAACGTTTGACTAGTATTCCAGTTACAGAAATTTCCTATTTTAATCAAGATGGCAGGAATTCAGGTAAGCTCATTGTGTTACTCGTTATTTCGGATTTAATTTACTTTGCATTTCGTTAATACTTATGTTTATTGAATGGCAATTATACCGTTTAAAAACAGTTATCAGGCATTTTAGTTTTCTCTCCCTTAAATAGAAAAATAATTTCTTAAAATAAATAGTTTGTGTCTTGAAAGTCATAAAATAATTGTTACAGGTCTCTATTTTCCTGATGATGGTGCTCGTAGCAACAGTAGCTCTTGCAGCGGCTCAGTATGGAGGGTATGGTGGCTATGGAGGTTATGGAGGCTACGGAGGCCACGGGGGAGGATATGGTGGAGGCTATGGCGGAGGCTATGGGGGCTATGGGGGCTATGGTGGTCATCATCATCACCACCATGGACATGGACATCACCATTACGGGCGTTAAAAGTTACAATCGAAATGCAGACGCTTATTACCTAGTCCCAAATCGAACATCTGTACAATTAACATTAAATTTCATAGACAGTTAGTACTGCAGTCTTGAGGTTGTCGATTTATTTTTACAGATTACTGTATACGTTTGTACAAGTTTAAAGTGATAAAATATATTTGTTAAGTTTATATGAGCCGCTTCTTATTGTAGTTTACCCTCACCAAAATGTTTACTTATATGTATGTGGATCGTAGATAATTAATGTAAACAATTCAATTAACTGATTGCGCGTTTTAAATATTCAAAAATATATTTTTGGAATAACCAGCTGAAAGCTGTGAGTGTTGTCTTAAAATGTATTGCATCGGTTTGGTATTTTGCATTACGCGACAAGTTGTGAAAATTTGTTTTTACACAAGAACAAGAATTTTAAATTGACTGTTTATAATATGTCAGTTTTTAAAACATTTCTTGTGTCTATGCTGTTATGTTTATGTTACCTTACATCTAAAAATACACAGCCCTGAGTATTTTTCCAATTAACTGATTGCGGTTCGTTCATTGTAGTTGAATAAAATATACTTAAAAGTGCATTAAATGATATATACACTTTCCAGTTTTGCTGGAAACAATCTGATCTTCCTTAGTTTAAACGAAACACCCTGTATTTACTTATTTTTATAAATGAATAATTTTATTATAAGTAAAGCAATATGACGCACCCAGAGCCTTTTGGTGCCGGGGATAAGATTTCGACTAATACATCCCTCATAAATTATACTATTAATTAATCATATTATTTTCCATTTATTTTTTAAATATGATTTTGAAAATATTTAAATATTCAAAAACAATGTACAGACATAAGGGACGTTAATTTTACATACATTACATATACTTTTTGTAGAATACCAAAGTAAATTATAAATTTGAAAAATTCTGAAATAACTAATAGAATTGTTGTAGTAATACGTGGCATAGTGGTTATAGATATGTTTTATGAAGCGAACTTCGGAAGTTCGAATCCTGCTTTACTACTATTTTTTTAAATTATTTTTTTATGAAAAACGTTTTATGTCTATAAATCCAAATGTGTTAGTATTCTCTAAAAACACATCGTACAAAAATACATGCATTTTTGGTCTTCATAAAAAGCTAAATAATAACAATTAAATCTTTTAACGCTAATTATTAACGCACATGTAAATTAAATTAAATGTTCGAATGAATTGCCATCTGCAATCAAAGAGTAACCCAAACAATTAGAAAATTATCTCCGCACTTAAGCAAGCGTTCTTGGTGTAATTTGATAATTAAAAACAATAAAGCAGAATGAAAAATTCGTACTCGAGAGGATCGTATTGCAAAGCGAATCCTTTGCACTATGCTGGTAGTAATCGCGAAGCAGATTTGGTGATATTCCTACACCGCATGTATACATTTTTTCATAGTTTTTCAAATTTGTAATTCCTTTTGATATTATAAAAATAATAACAAGTTGATGTAATGTATATAAAATTAACGTCCGTTCCGAGTACACGCTATTTCGGATATGCTTTTCAATTTAAAGAGCAGGGAATTGAAGAATTCCACAAACGCATGTATTTTGCCTATATATATATATATATATATATATATATATATATATATA
>JABXWE010001990.1:0-14745 GCA_014611495.1 Limonius californicus | reverse complement strand
ATTGTTTAAATTCGATTGGCAAGTATGTAGAGAAACAATTTAAAATTTTAAAAATTTATAAAATATTCCAAAGGAATTGCTCAGTGAGTTGCACAGAGCGCACAGCCGCGTGCGGTCGGGCGTTAGTGTGAACCTCTCCAGACGTCAGCAATCTTAAATATACACGTCTGCATTAATTATTGTACCTACTATCGTTTTCTACCCAAAAAACACACGCAGCGGAAAATTAGATGCACCAATTTTGGCGCTGCCATTTTGGCGCCGACCGTTTTGGCGCCGGCCGTCCTGGCACTGGAACATTAAGGCGCCATTTTTATTTTATTATTATTACAAAGTATTATTTAATTTCACTTGTTTGTTTGTATGTGTATGCATATATATGTTAGGGTCAAATCTCCGGTTGGGAAACAATCCCAAGAAACTCATTTAAAGTGATACTTGTGCAGAAAATTTCCATAATAATTGAAAGACATGTTATCATATCTAGGCCGAGAAGGAGAAAGTAATACTGTCCTATGATTAATCGGAAAAAAAGTATAGGTATCTATTTATCACGGATAATGGCCATTACTTAGAAGTAATTTTGACCCTATACAAAAGAGAAATATTAGCGTATTGTGGGACAAATATATATTTGATGAATATACAATGTTAATATGTTCAATTTCCAATGTAGATTTATTTTACTTGAACTTTGAAATAAACCTTATTTGAATAATTTCATACTAACTGAATTTTGCACTAACAATTGGGCGCCTAAGCGACGTCACCCAAATGCTTGAACTGTTTGTCTTTGGGGGAACTCGCATGCTTCCACTGCATTGATTGTTGGTTATTTGTAACATTGGTGTACGAAATCTAACACCCGTCGCCAGTCACAATGTTATTCAGGTAGTCAGGAATTCCTACACCAGTGCCTTTTCTTTCTTTCACTCATGATGACTGGGTCATATCTAGACATATTTGACGGTGCATAGAGGAAACGGATGTCAGTGCGAAAGTCATACTTGGGGGGATTTGCAATCATAATGTTTGACGTGTGGTTAACTCATCAAGCATTAAAGCATTTACACAGTGTACCAAATTGCCTACGCCCGTCATTCGGCGGGAATACATATTTAAACGACCTTTAGTTTCCGAATAAACCTCGTACAACATTATTTTGAATATTAAAATTCAGCACATGTGTACATGAAATCTGTTTATTTCAACTCGTTTTCGATTAGCAGCGATCTCTCCCTGCCACTGCGTGATTTAGTGTTTTCATGTTTCTTTTTGTTTCTGCATTTCTTATTTCCATTCGTACAGCTTGCTTTTATGCGTGTTTCCTATCAAATTAAATCTTGCTCTTTTGGGAATACTCGCAGAATACAAAATACATAAAATCAATAAAACGATATCAAGAGATTCAAAATATTTAGGAGGATTCAAAGATGGCAGAGCTTTCTGCAATAAATCTTCGTTGAGTTTATTAAACAATAGCTAGAAGTATACACAAAATATAGCAGAGGGTAATTAATGAACTTTCGCGTTTAAACCTAGAAACCTACGTTGGACCGAAAGATGCTAATTTGTATTTTCAACCTAACAAAAACTGAAACGCAAGCTGCAACATAAGCAAATAGCCTTATTTCGGATATTTATTCAAGCTTCCACATCCTATTGTTTTATTTCAGTAAAGTTGCCTTCAAGAACGTTAAACGTAATATTGTTCTAAGCACTACCATTGAATAGACTGCATCCTAATTATCAGTACTTGTAATAGAAATAACATTTATGTCAAATGAGACATTCACAATCAAATTGAATTATTTCTCGTTTTATATTTGCGTTGGTGTGGAAACAAACCTTACGACCAGTGTTGGGTAAGATACTTTTTATTTGTATCTAGATCCAGATACAGGTACTTCTAAAAAAGTGTATCTAGTTACAGATACAAGATACATTTTACTACGTGTATCTAGATACAGATACAAGATACTTTAAAATGTATCTAGATCCTTCTCAGATACAAATTAGATACCTACTTTAAAAAAATACACTTTCAGAAATGGAACCGCGCATAAACCATGATAATATTATTTTTAAAGAAAACCTGACGGAATTTAGGGTTGTTAACAAATCGATAATAATAATAAGACACAAAATAATTACTAGAGAAAATTTTATTGGGATAGCCATCCAGTATCGCTGGCACTTCCAAAAAAGCACTTTCGTTATCATTCATTCTTCTAATTGTAGCACAAGAATTGATTCTGTACTTGTCCACTACTTTTATTTATACTGAGAAAACTTCAAGTTTTGTCAAGACTTTAGATAAGCCTACCGTTCGGTTATTACTTATGAGATTTGCTTGGAAATTCCCAATATCGAAAACAGCAAGGGCGGTTATTGTAATTTGTATAGCCACAATAGGTAAATGTATACTTAAAATCTTAAGCTTCTTACAGTTCTTATCTCCTCAAAATGGGGATGTTTGAATGCTTATTACCATTACCTATCTTAAGACGTATTTGGGTTTTTCTGCTAAAAGTAAACCCTAAAATTTAAATGTCCAAAAATGTCCTAAATTTTAAATTGAAGAAATGTTTTAATAAAATTCGAAAACTACATAAAATAAATTATAATTCTTGAATGTATCTAGGATCTTTTATTGTTTAATGAAAAAGATACCGCTTAATAGGATCTAGATACAGATACAAGATACAATTTTATAAACGTATCTAGATACAGATACTAGATACTTGAATAGTATCTAGATCCAGTATCTAGATACATGTATCTAGATACTACCCAAATACTACCCAACACTGTTCGTAACTGCTTATTTACCAAGCAACGCAAGACAACAAAACAACGAAAAACAAACTAATAAAAAACACAAATAACATCAATTGAAAATACCAGGTGTGTTCAATTGAAACTTATCTTTGCTTTAAAAAAAATTTATACAACCATTTAACCTTCAAAGGTCTGACTGGGTGCAAACGCATCCCACATGTCTTTTTTTTCTGTAAAATTGAAACTATAATTATGATTTTACTGGAAATTTTATTTATTGTTTTTAAGACATTTTATTACCTGTTTACATTAATTACATTATCAAATTTTTTGTAATTATGTTGTTAAAAATTTTTTTCTAGCTTGGGGTGTATTTGCACCCCAGTTAGTCTTGTATGTTGCGGTAAAGTTTTTGTTGCAGCAAGCTTCTGCAGGTCTTTTCCTGTACCTTCCAGCATAATCTTTCAGTGCGCTAACGCCTGTTTCGCTTTATAAGTTAAATCTTGTTTATTTTACTTTAGTATAAATGTTAGCAGCCCAGCGGAGGTTGTCATTTCAACTTGTGCTGCCTGCGAGTATGTGAATCAAATATTTTTGGGCCTAGAAAAATGAATCCGCGTAATTCTGCTAAGTTCACCGATGAAGAACTACAATGGTATCTAGAAAATGATGATGATGATCCAGAATTCAACTGCTTGTTACAGGAAGCAGAAAACGATCGGGATGAAGATGTTGTTGAAGATTTGTATAGTAATGACAACGATTCTGAAGTAGATGATAACTCAGTCCATGATGAAAGTGAAGAAGGTCTATTACATTCATATACCAGCAAAGATGGTAATGTTTGGTCAGAATTCCCGATACGGAAGTCTCGAAGATTACTGTCGAAATTATAAAGTGTCACCCTGGTCTGACGCGTTACAGTGCAAATTTTATTGTTTTGGTTAAGAAAACTGCATTTTTATGGAAATATTTTCCACCCTTTCAGCTAAACACTTCTCCAATAAACAATATAAGCAAAGATATTGTCGTATTTTATTTTTTTAGTGCTGTTTTCGGGGATTTACGGTTGGGGTGCATCTTCACCCCACGTTGGCCTGCACGTAAGAAAATTATGTTAGGCCTTTGAAGGTTAATTACAAATAATTACCGTCACAATTAAGGCACCTATTCCATTGTGTTACTAACCGACGTCCTACCCTGCTCATAGAAATCCTGTGGCTGCCGATTGAAGAAGTCTTCCACAGCTATCTGTACTTCGGCGTCAGAATGAAAATGCGGACCTTTTAAAGCCTTTTTCAGCTATCCAAAAATATGGAAATCGCAAAACGATAGATCCGGGCTATAGGGTGGATACCATGAAACCCTCCATTTCTTTCGTTGAAGAGCTTCTTTTACCACATTAGCAACATGAGGTTTAGCATTGTCGTGCAGCAAAATAACCCCACGCTTAAATTTTCTTGGACATTTCCGCCTTATTGCTTGATGAAGCTTCTTCAAAGCTTCACTGTATATTTGCATTGACATTTACGCCAGGTTTCTAAAACTCTATCAACAAGAGTTCTTCATGGTCAAAAAACATGTTAACATCACCTTGCCTGCAAAAGGCTGTGCATCGATGAAACCCCAAAAATGAAATCTTTCCATATATTTTAAAATATTCCGGTATATATATCGCGCTTAAAATAAAAATGTTGATATTATATCAGGCTACACCGGAAGTCCTTTATTGTATCCGCCGTCTATCGAAACCTTCATGCAAAAAATTCTGTGGAATTGGAGCTTGCCGTAGTAACGCAATTTACGTTGTTCCGTATTTCTGCCCAACCCTGTATATGGTGCGCTGTAAATTGGCTGCTTATGATATTGCAGTTGATGGCAGTAGTCTTATATATAAACTGCTTCTAAACGTGTGATACCACTTTAACAAATATGTTTCAAATTTGTCACCATTTCAGAAATATGGAACTACAAAGTTTTTTATAACAATTCATTAAAATGTAAATAACATTTCCGTTTCTAGTCCGATTGTGATAATTGTTGTTTTAAAAAGGTAACCGAAAACCTATTTTCTAGTCGAAAAATATACGATTGTTTGTAAAAACTGGATGAAATCTTACCCTGAAGTTAGAAGTTGGTTTAAAAATGTGTAAATTAGCTTATATCTCTGAATACTTAACTGCTTTCGAATATTTAATATTTAAAGCCCTACCTAACAAAGTTACGAGTAGAAATAATACTTACACTTAATTTGCAAATTTTTAAACCAGAGTTTTCACTGGGTCAGATTTGATCCACTTTTCGTACTCAACTTTTTGTGGAAATTAAGCTTGTGGAGTGTTAGCTTTCCAAAACGATGGAGTTTCTCACTCACAATAAAACAGGAAGCAAAATATTTATTTATATTTCAGTAAATTTATGTAAAAAAAACTTTGTAGTCCGTTGTATACGTTAGGTGACGAATTACTATGTGATTTCAGGGTTAAATATCCTCAGCTATATGTGGTTAAAGCTGTCTGCGCATGATTAAAATCACCCTGCATAGAACGAGACGTCTAATAAAGCTGAATATTTTAAGGTTCCAAATACGATTGAAAGATTTGTATCAACCATCATTCGTTTTGATAAAACGAACCCGTATGAAGCGTTGCGACGCATAAAAAGATCTTTCTTGTAAATCCTTGCTCCTCCATCGTCGTAGTTGGCGTGAGTTTGGTTTATAGACAGTGCTAGAATTCATTTCGTCTTGTTAACTACGTGTAAGTAATTATTTATCAACAGAAACTAAGCATTAACACATTTTGTAGTATATGTATAGAGTGGTTCACGAAATGTGGAGCTCTTGGCAATTTCGACCGCAACCTAAATCAGTTTCTAGTTTTATTTTTATACATATAAGCAGATGCGAGTAATGGTATAAACAGTAATGCGTGACAATCAATTGCTGCGAATTTATTTAATAACATATTATTATTATAGTAATATAAACTACGCTTCTTGACCATTCCACCCGGTGTCTTCCTTGAGCCACAGTTCCTGCAGGACATTTCAGGGCGGTATGAAGTAAGTCCTACCTCAAACAATCGATTTCTCGCAGTTTGGAAAGAAAAGATCCACTTCCAGGCCTTCTTGCAGTCGTAGTTGTTTCTCTAAGGCGCGAAAGGGCACGTGTAATTACGCTCTGCGTGGTTCCTAACATATTAGCAATGTCGTCCTGGGGATCTCCTCTTTGGTGTATAGCAATGACTAAATTTCGTTGTTCTATTGTTAAATGGTTTCTCTGCATTGTTGCTTATTATTGAGAACATAAATGTAACACACAAATAAAAAAAAATGAACAAGAAATATTTTAAGAAGACAGGAAAGATTATTCAATCAAACACACAAACTCGACTTGACACTGATGCGATTAAACAATTGCAACTGGATTCGCTTGTTTTTTAACATCAAAGCTTGCTCTAATTATCAATATTTATTTTATATTGTATGTAAAGGAAAGTTTAGAAGGAGTATATTTTGTTAATCTGAAGTTATTTATTAGTTTTTCATAAAAGTGTAGTTATAATTTATTTTGCAGGTTAGAATTCTTTAATTGGTTATTTTTCTATGTTTTATAAATGTAAAAGGTGTATAATTTGGTTCTGTATATTTGTTACTATTTGTTCTTGATGTTTATTGTATTTTTGATGTGTTTTGGTGAAATTTGTTACGGGCCAATTCTCACTACGAGAATTATGGGACAAAGAAAACCGCACGTTGGCGTGCTAAGAAATTTTCGGTACGGCCAAACGCGCTTTTCTTGGACCCGCAAACAAAAAAAGATGGAAAAGGCCAGCGGCTTGCTCAGAGGAGTAGGGAGGGTTCGTAAAATTGCTTATAGAGAAAATGCTTCAAGTTGTGTACAGGGCGAGTCAGAATAAGTGGGCGCCACCTTCCAAAATCCAGCTGGTTTTGTAGGTCCTCGCGGAAGGTCGAGAAACCAGCAGCTCACGTGAATGGAACCTACCTTTAATTGTGCCTTCACCTAGATCTTAAAGCTTGCAAAATCCTTACACAGTTACTTCAAAACACAGTAATAAAAGACATGCGGAATTTTAACACACATATAATGAACTGTTAAATATGGCACAGAACACACAAAAATATATATCAACGATAGGAAACTTTATAACGTAAAACACAAACAGCAATAATTTCGAACGTTCGCACAGAACTCTACGCCGCTGGTGCCAACGCTACATTTAAATGGTTTCAATAACTGCGTGGCCCAGTTGCGCAAGTTTACAGAAATAATAGCATAACATGAAGTATATAATTTATACAAAATAAACAGTGGCTTCAGGTCACTGTTACTATTTTTATCAATAAAACAAAACAAAGGTTAACACGTTTGAATTTTGCAAGTTACACGGAAAGTTTTGCTTCACAAAAAAAACACCAAACTGGAAGTTTTTACCTTGAATTTTGTAGACCGGCACAACCCTGGGTGGCTTCCAAATAAGGGGTTGAAGATAAATTTGTTGAGAATGAAGACAGCGTTTTCGGGGTGGCGTAGGGACGAGGTATTAAATCCCCGAAAAAGGCCAAATTGCTTTCAGCGATGTCAAGCAATGGGCAGACAGAAGGGAAGTCCTCGACGATGGCAGGAAGAACCAAATTCCAGGCACAGCACTTGTACGATGTATTTATTTAGTTCCCTTTACCCTCACAAAGATCCGAACTAAGTTCGACAGGAGCAAGTGTAAATTTTACTTGTCCAAAACCATGGCGACCATTTGCTATCACTTATATAAATCCGACACTAACAAGTCGAGATACGTTTGCACTACAGCAAAACACGATACGATAGATTGCAGAATAAATAGCAACGCGCCGCAAGGGAGAAGGAACGTTCTCTAGGGTTCAACCTTTGCTTCCCAAAGTCTGTCTTCCACTTAAAAAACATTTACGGGCCTCGACGGATGTTGATTTCGAGAACCGGAGTTCACAAGGCTCGGAAGTGAACTGCACTCCAAATGCAATGGGAATCAGCACCCCCCCTCAAAAGATTGCACAACATGACGACATCTTACGAAATGTTCCAGAAAAGAATTTGTTTTTGACGCTCGGAATTCCAGGGAGCGTTCAAGGTCTCGCGCAGAAAAACAAGGGCTTGCAGATTTCACACAAAGAACTACTGTCATATCTTGAGCTTCGAAAGACAAAACAAAATACCGAAATGGTAACCCAAAATAAGCCTTTTAATTAAAACAGCGATACTAATTCCTACGAAGCGGCAAAGAAATTCCGGAATTACTAAAGTGTACGGCAAATTTAAAAATCACATAACAAATTTTGTGTAAAATCTAATTATTAAGCACATGTAAATTTTTTATCTCAGATTTGGATGTATTTGGTGTTAAAAGCTGCATAATTTTATCAGGATTATAATTCTGATATTTGTTTATTCAAATTTTACTTTATAACTTTGTAATTAATCATTTTATATTGTTATTAATCAGCTGTAGATTAAAGTGATATGTGTATGTAATTTCATTGGTACATCTTTGGCTTTGGTGTGCGCCAAAGTTCTAAATTTTGTAAAATTTTGGGTTTAGTCTGTCTTCGATGTTTAAAGAGTTAGCACGTATAAGTTGCGAGCTCCAATTTTGAGTTTAGGTTGTAGTAAAGGCTAGTTTCGCAAATCTGGGGCAGGGCCTGGGTTTGTTTACAATAAGTGTTGAGGTTATGTTACCTAACAAAGCTTGAAAATACTTGAGTTTCTTATGTGATGTGTTTAATAATGTGAATAATAAAAGTTTAGTTAATTTTTCAAGTTTAAAATTGTTTAATTTTTATAAAAATAATTCAACTTACCTGAAGCGAACAGTCAACGGTGTTTTCATTTCCAAATTTATGGAATATAAGTATAAAGGCCTGTTAAATGCAAAGTGCTATTATTAATGCATTAAAAGAAGGAAGTTACTTACCATTTCTTGGATATTTATTGAGTTTTCTTGCATACGTAAGGGGACTATCAATAAGCGAGGTCATCATGAGTTCAGTGAGATTCGACAAGTGACGCTATTTTGGTCAAATTGGCTGGAGAATGTGTCAACGGTGCAACATTTGACAAGGCAGATATACACGGTGCTACATCAACATTGGAATATACACCCGGAGTCAACATTTATAAGGAAACACAGATAAGTCTTATTAGAAATTTTATTGATGTGTGTTGAATTTATTATTATATTTTGTAACTATCAATGTGCGAGGCCACGAATTTAAGAACCCTGAGATATTTAAATTGTTTGTGTGCTATAATTTTTAATTCATTTTATGGGCGTAACCAACATAAAAAGTTTTATTTAAGCTAGCCGAGGTATATATCAAAAATATATTCGATTATATTATTATTAATTATTTATTAGGAGTATTACATAGCATTCTTATGGACACAAGCACACGTGGGGCTTTTATAATTTATTCATATTGAAATATTCAATGATTATTTATATTTTTATAAGACAACTTTCAGAGCAATATATATATATATATATATATATATATCAAAAGTTTCCAAATACATGATGCTAGTTTTGTTTTCCACCTCAACCTTTAACAAAAAGTATTGATCAATGATTATACTATAAAAGGTGTACCATGCATGTGGAACATGTTTCGCCAGCGGAGAGGAGACATCAAACCGATAAAGAAATTGTTTGTATTAACATGTTCTACCAGCCTTAGTTTATGAGATATAAGATTCAAGGAAAAATAACACATTGCCATATTTAATTTTTAAAGTGTTTGTTGATTTTGAACAAATTGTAACATTTTTTGTACTCCACTATTATTATAGGAAATGCTCAGAATGACAACCTTCTGCCTGGAGGCAGCCCTAGAACGCCGATTTGCTGGCAGTCTTGTATGAGTTGACGAAGTATTTCCATATCAGCAATAAGTGCGCAATAAACAATATATTTCAAGAGGCACCACCGGTAGAAGTCCAGTGGATTTAGATCTAGAGATCTGCAGGTCCCACACGACCTGTGCGCTGCTTATATTGTAGTAAAGGAGAAACGTACAAAAATGTTTAAACACCGGTATCTGAATCATCTGAATTTGACTACAGATTGGAAAAATTTAGTAGTGCGCTAAATATATTCAGTGGCGAATAATTGTAAAGCAACAATTTACAGTAGTTAAACATCCCGCATGGAAGTTAAATAAGTAGCGATACGAAACAAGTTTCAGGAGCTGCTTGGCGATGAGTTAGGTTGGAGATTACTTATCAAGCGAACAGTGTTAAACACTCAACTCAAATGTTCGCGGATTACAGGAGGTCCACTATTAATCTAAAAAGATTAACTTCGCTATAACACTTATAGTCGCTTGTATTTTTAGGATACAAGTATTATGTAGAGCACTGGATAGTATGTTCCAAATATTTGTAATCTAGGCAAACTAAGACGATGATCAAGTATAACGGAAATTTCTGCCTGGCTCTGGAAGCAGTTTTAAATATAAAGATAAAGGTATGGTACGCGGAGTATGCATTTTCTTAAATTTATCCGGTTGTGCCCTCACGCATTTCTTTCTTCAGGTTAGAACTAACAATACAATGTAGTGATAGGTTGACACCCCATACGACATTTAGTAATAATTTGTATAGAATCCGCCTAAGTCTGTCAAGTAATTCAAATACTCACTTTAACCACGAACCAAAGACTAAGACACATATAAGAGGATCGTACCCTACACTGATTCAAAAGAAATATTTTGAGCTTTATAGTAAACAGCAGCTGAAACCAGGACTATTAAATAATTGTAGTAAATATAATAAACTGTACTGCTTAAGCAAACAACTTACGTTGTTTTCGTTAATAGTTTAAAATATTCATAATTTCAGCAGGTATTATTTTATTTGTGCTTTATACGTATTTCGAACACAGAATGTGTTATTTTCAGAAGAAATAAACATTTATAGTTTACGCTGTGGATTTAGAACTTTGCTCTGGTTTTCTATTCCGAAACTTCTAATACTAGGGAATTCATGGGTTCTAGGATAATTATTTCCTGGAAAATACGTACCCCCCCCCTCCGCCAATAACGTCAATACCTCGGATAATCGCACCTGTTTTAAAATCCCTCCCGTACCAAAACCCCCCGAACGTTAATATAAAAGTCTTTAAATAAAATTTTCTTGACAGCTGAAAACAGTAACCAAAACCCACTTTACACAAAAATAAATGTAACAGAAATAGTTGAAAATAATATATCTGAATTTTAAGCACAACCACCATGTCCATAACATCTGGGATAGCACACAGCCTTTCTTTTTAGTTATTAATGCTTAATGAATAATTTAAACTGCATTTCCTATAAAAGATTGCAATATTTGAATTAATTTTTGTCTTTGTCTATATTTGATGTTAACATTTCTAATTGCCGGGCCTATGTATAGAACATTACACTGTGGACAGTTTAAATACCTGACTTTAACAAACCATTATCCTATCTTTTGCGTTGAAGATGGTTATTTTTTTATTATTATTACTAAATGTACTTTGGAGATTACCATGGACTGCGTTTTTTCTATTGATATTTTCATGTTAAGTTGTTCGGCAGTTGTTTTGAACTTAAAAAGCATGCGTTGTAAATCGTCTTCGTTTTCTACCGCAATAACGTCGTCTGCGTAGGTCATTATCTTGAATCTCCAAAGAACCAATACGGTGTAAACTGGCCATAGACAACAAAACAGTAACATAGCTCATGAGCTTTACATACCTAGGCGTAGAAACATCCAACAGCAGAAACATCAATCAAGAGACAAGAAAACAATCACATAAAGCTGCAGAAGTGTCTGGATGTCTCCGCGACATAATTTGGCAGAACAAATATATGACCACTGAAAATAAAGTACGAATATATATAACATGTGTTAGGCCAATATTAACATATGCAGCGGAGACACGAGGCGAAACAGCAAAATCCAAGCAGACAATGAGATCGACCGAAATGAGGACGTTAAGAATTATCGCTGGACTCGCTCTCCGAGATAGAATGAGAAATGAAACCATCAGAGAAAGATCCGACACTCAAGACATCGTTAGGTGGGTGAGAACAAGACGACGTCACTGGCGAGATCACGTCGACAGAATGGGTGAGGAACGACTAGCAAAATGGGCGAAGACACAAAAACCTAACACGAAACGGACAGTGGGACGGCCACCCAAACGATGGACGGACTGCTGGACATCAGTATCCCAAGATCAGTAAGAAACCACCCCAACCAAGATAAGGCAAAATGGATTTAACAGGATATTATCCTATATCAAGAAAAGAAGAAGACTAAATGTTACGTTTACTTCAATCTTATTATCTAGTCTTAAACTAGTGAGCAAGTTATTTATAACCTAATTTACTATGAGTGTCTTATCTAAAGATTTTACCTATCGGCGATCCTTAGGTTTTTTAACACTATTTTCAACATGTACGCTGCACTGTCTGCTTTTTATTATCTTTGACTATCACTTACAATAGACGAAGTACATAGAATAGCAAACGTAATAGAAAAAGCGCTAGAAGGAAAATAGTTTGCTCTGCAGTTTTTCTCAATGTAGCCCAAGCATTTGACAAGGTGTAGCATGCAGATTTAAACTATAAGCTGTGATCATCCCTCCCAAAGCAATACTTTAGAATTAAACAAGAAGAAACTTATATGGAAATTTAAAAAATCCAAGCAGGAGTACCACAAGGAAGTGTACTAGGACCGGTCCGCCATTATAGCTACCTTAACTGATGACACTGCTATTCTGGCAGTTGGAGAAAGCAATGAGGATGCTACAAAAAAACTACAAACAGTAGTAAATGAGGTCAACGACTCGACAAAGAGATGGCGGATCAAAGTAAATCGAACCAAATCAACACATATAAGGTTAACCAACAAACATATCCAACATTTACTGGTAACCATGAATAATAACCAAATATCTTACTCAAACACAGCTCAACACCTAGGTGTTACGCTAGACGCTAAGGTAAGCTGGAAAGCACACGTCAAAAAGTACCGAGAAGAACCTGGTATCAAATATGGAAAAGTGTATTGGCTGCTTGGGAGAAATTCCAGTATGTCGCTACTCAATAAGCTCCTGGTATATAAGGAAATACTCAAACCAGTATAGACTTATGATATTCATTAATGGAGCTATGCCAAACAAAGCAACATTAAGATCATTCAAACATTTCCAAACAAAGTACTAAGGTACATTGTGAATGCACCCGGGCACGTTAGAAACAGAAACCTCCACCGGGACCTGGAAACTGACACTGTGCTTTGCTAGAAATCATAAAGAGCGACTCCATCAAAATGTGAATGTGGAGACAATCCAGCTTCTCGATACATAAGGCTAACAATAAGACTTAAAAGAGTGAAACCTGACTTGAAGCAAATGTTGAAAATATTTTTTGTTCTAATAAAAATACTCTAAATGTGCTTGTTATGATTATAATTTTAGCAGTTTCCTTTGATGTATGACCGAAGTATGGAAGTATAATATATTTACGATTCTCAGAGTGGTCTTTTGGGTGCATTTTATGAATTGCTTATTTACAATCTTTTTTTTAATTAATATGTTGATATTCATATAAAGCTGAAAAATCTAATAAAACCCTTTAAAATTAATAATACTGCGTTAGTAATTGATTCTATAGTATAAAAAAATGTTTTGTGGATATTAACCTTTGAAGTGTTTTTATTTTTTAGGATTCTGGGTGGATTTTAATTTGCAGAATTTTGTTATGAACTTATATTTAGCCAGTTCTGTCGTTTACATGCTCTTCTCATAGTTTATAATTACTGTTTTTAGTGATGCAATTTGATAGTTATTTATAGTGGTTAATTATCAATTATATTAATAAACTAAGTTCAATTTTGTGTACGAAACATATTAAGTTGTGCAAGAGACAGCCGGAGCTAAGAGTACAATTAATACTTTAGATAACCATTTATCGTCACAAATGTAGAGTGAAAGCATTGTAAGAAATAAAATATTTGTCCGAGTTGTTATACTCAACGGCCATCATCACAAAGAATGCGCTGAGCTGTTAAAACTATATCCAGGGTATATTTTCTTTCAGGGGTGGAGATAGACAGCTGTCTGTTAACTTATAAAAAAATATTCCTTAACAAAAGAATCAGTAAAACTTTGTCTACTCTAACGCTCCATCGCAACTGAGAAAATTGAAAAACAAGTTTTTATGTGGAAGTAGCCGCAAGCAATAAAGTTTCACTCAAGAAATGCTTTTTACTTTAGCATGATAACTTATTTTTTATTGTTTCACTTTATTTGACGATTTTGTTCGGTTATGAGTATAAACTAGTTTAAGATCAAGAATTATTTACTATTTATTATTTATCCGTCTGACAAATTTGTAAGTTGAGAACGTAATTTTCTTGCGGCCTAAACGATCGCTTTCGTTTACCCCCAACTAAGGAAAAGGTCCTTCGCCTAGCACAGGGAGGAGGAAGGGTTCGCAGAAAACTCTTACAAAAGAAAATCTTAATTGTTGCAATGTACAGGGTAAGTCAGACTAAGTGGACGCCACCCTAGCAAAACACAGCTAAACGAAGATCTGTGTGAAAGGATCGATGAACAGTAGGAAATCAAACCTACCTTATTGTGCTTCCTCCTTACTTGAGTATTTCTTACAAAATATATGCAAAAAGAAATATGCACAAAATAATGAGTCATAAATCATTAAAAAATGAACGGATAATATTATATATATATATATATAATGCCATGTTATTTACCCGATAATTATAAACAATACTAAAACTATACTTAAACTATGTTAATCTTACTAGATAACCCTGATATGATGTGATTTTTGGCTTCGTAATGCCTTTAGTATAAGGATACTATTTTGATAATAGGAAGCTTGATTTTACCTGAAATTGTATCTAATTAGTTTCAT
>JABXWE010001989.1:0-65782 GCA_014611495.1 Limonius californicus | reverse complement strand
CCCACCCACAGACAGACATTTTTTAAAAACCACTTTTTTGGGTTCCTAGAGACCCAAAACGGATATATCCGTTAAAATCTCGATTTCGAAAATTTTCATGATTTCAATACTTACCCTATACCTATAAGGTATGGGAAAGTAATAAAAATTGTGATACCCTTGACCTGAATAAAGGGGAGGGCTAATGGGCCAGATGAATTTTTTGCGAAAACGAATATTACGCGCAACGCTGGGGTGGGGTTCCCTCCCCGGGGAAGAAAAATTTTAAAAATTGACTGTTTGAAGTAGCATTTTAATGCCAAAAAGGAGTTTCTACGTGTTCAAAATCAAAATTTAAGTCCATTGAATTTTGTCGAAATACCTACATGTAAAATAATAGTCTCGCTATTGTTTTTTAAATCTAGTTTTGTTATCAAATATATCAAATAACACAAAGATGCGTAAATACGTAAATAATAACAATTTTAATTAATGCGAGATCTGAGCTTGATGTGATGCACAAATTTTTTTAATTCTGGGTGGAATATTGGAGAAACACACTATCATTTCTTCTTCGATCGTTTGCAAACGTTCTCTTTTATTATTTTTGATGGACGTAAGAGCCGAAAATCCAAATTCACACAAGTATGAAGTTGAGAATTGCAATAATATTGTGAGAGCTCTTTTAGCTAATTGAGGATACGCTGGTTTTATGTGTATCCACATACACTTAAGTAAATTTCCAAGAAAATGCCTAAACTTTGCGACACCCCAATCATGTAGCCGTGGCACCCTAAAAAAACACTGGTCACTAACGTTTTCAAAGTTTTTTTTCTGTTCCGGGCATACTTCCTCCGCGATAGCTAAGACGCTCTTGTACAAGTTCACTGGCGGTAAATGGGCGACCCTGTTTTGTTATTATCTCTGCTACTTTGTAGCTGGCACGAACAGCTGATTGGTTTTTGTCTGTCACAACTTTCAAGAAGTTCTGCTGATTTTTGAGTGACGATTTCAAGCTAATGATTTTGTTTTTTCGATATTCTTCCTCAAGACACCCAAATTTAGTTTTGTGCTCACTATCATAATGTCGCTTCAGGTTATATTCCTTTCTTACGGAAATACTCATTTGACAAATTACTTCAGTCCGCTGGGTATGATATCATCCGTCACGTTAGTTACGACGAGAATCTTGCGGGCCGCACCAAGAAGCCTTGCTGGGCCGCTGGTTGCCGACCGCTGTCTTATACCTATTATTTTTGCGGAATTGCATGCTACTTTGTTAATTTAAAACAAAAATCCTGTAAATGTTTTGTATTCTATGTCTTCTTCTTAATGTAGGTCTTTGACCTCATGCTTCTGGTATATTAATCCTGTGATGTCGATACCCAACTATCTCGCCATCTCTTCATTGGTCTCCATGACATACTTTTGTCTCTTGGTATCATATTCTCGTCCATGTGTGACACATGTGCATTTTACGCGTATTCTCTGTGAAATTCTAAGTCGATTGATGTACCTCATTTGTTATTTCTAGGTAACTTGGTTTTTTTTGGTAAAGAGTTAATTTGTTATACTTGAAGATACTGAAATGTCAGAATTGTTTACTCCACATGTTATGGAAACTTTAAAAAATATGCAGTGCTGTAGGACACTAAACTTAAAAGAAATGTATTAGCAAAAGGTATGCTTTAAATGGTACCTTATTATAGTTACTCAATGTTTGAAATACTATTTTTTTCAAATATTTTGATGGAATTTTTATTTTTATAATTTGTCCAACATCAGGGATTTCTCAATAAATGTATAGTTCATTCTGTAACACAAAAATTCGTTTTACTTTTTCAAACATTAGTAGGTTGATGTTATATTCAAATGTTTTATTCAAACAGTAACATACAAAAATAAATTTTCATCATAGATTGTTACCTTACTCCACAAATAAAGTAAAAATAGAAACACACAATTTATAAATTTAGATTTGGTTTTGACAAACAAATTTATAAAAACTACGGATTCTGCTATAAGCACAATTTTATTGCAAGAAATTATAATGTAGTTGGTTTTATATACGTTTACATTACAATACGTTAATAATAAGAGGAACACTAATAATAATAATAATAAAAATTATAATAGTAGGTAATTCATAAAATCATAACATATAGGTGATTCAATACAAAATACAATAAACCGATAATGTAATTCTAAACAATTTTGCTTATCTTTATTTTGAAAATTTTTAGCATGCAACACATTATGTTGCTACTTCTATCTATTTCATAAGTTTTTGTAAACTCAGTGCAAGAAACCTGGTTGTTACCTAGGCTAACTTCCAGTTTACTTTTACTTTTTCGTCATTAACCATAATTGATGGATTATTTACACTGCCACTCAATTTTCCGATACCGACTTTTATTTGAACCTTCATCGCACACAAGCACTCTTGGTTTCAAGCCAATTTTAAACAGTTTATTTAAAACAAGCACTATTAATTTTTGCAGTTCACCTTTCACGGGTCCTGCAGAAGCAAAATAACAAAATGGCATTTTCCATTTATACAAAAGTCCCAGGGCCGCGCCAACCCCCTGATTCGTTCCGGGGCAAGACCACTGCTGGCCGCCTCAATTTACTTACCATGAAAATGTTTTTTATTTCTTATTCAAACGTCATTAAAACAGGACTCATATGTTACTTTATAGAAAAAGGT
This sequence comes from Limonius californicus, assembly GCA_014611495.1. Classification (NCBI taxonomy): domain Eukaryota; kingdom Metazoa; phylum Arthropoda; class Insecta; order Coleoptera; family Elateridae; genus Limonius; species Limonius californicus. Next base: position 63,096 of record JABXWE010001989.1, on the reverse strand, counting down.
GAATTTCAACCGCCGACAGGTAAACATTTATCTGCCATGGAAGACAAAGTATAGTCATGGTAACGATCCTTGTAATAATAAAAAATTATATGTTTTAAAGCTAAACGTCACGCTGACAGTTGTGACAGTGTTGTCAAAACCGAAATAACAATATTTTGTTAATATTTAGATGTTTGAAGAAAAAATACCACGTTTTAGTTGGAGGAGACGACTTTGTCAACTTGCCCTCCTAATAAAACAATATACCATTTTTAAGTTTAACTAATCAAAGAAATATACCTATAACTATTGTCCTTACAGACAAAACGAAGAGATATGTGCTGATTGCTATATTTATTTGAAATACCATATATGTATATAACAAAGATAATATAAAAATAAAAGAAAAAACCCAAAATAAAAAATCAACTGAAAACAAAATAAATAGTCAACTCTAATAGGAGCAAACGAATAACATCAACAAGTTATCAAAACCAAAACAAAAATAAACAAATAGAAAAACAAATTTAAAAAAACACAAAATTTTAAAAGATTTACAAAAATTGACACTTTCGAGCTTTATTCTCGGCAAAAGTTTTGGTAATAGTGCTAATATTAATATTGTCGAGAATTTCATGTTCTATTGCTATTGTTGCTAAATTGACCAGCCTTTCTTGCTTCATCGTCGAACGTAGGTAGTTTTTTATTAATTTTAATTTGCTGAAAGATCTTTCTCCTTCAGCAACTGTCACTGGTAAGGTTAAATATATTCTTATGGCTGTGGTTAAATTAGGAAAAATTGAAACTAATTTGATTGTAATTGTGTATTCTAAAATTTCCTGTGCCTTTAGACTTCTTTTTACAATGTCTTTAAATACGTTAATTTCATCAAATAATTGAAGACCGTCAATATACTTCTGATTTTGAGATTCGTCAGTTAGTGCAATATGTAAATCATTACAACATTTTAAAAGATCATTATCTGCGAATGAATTGGTATCATTCAGAAATGAGAATATGTTGTTTACAGTTCTTAACTGTCCGAATCTTTCTTCAACTGAGCTGATTGAAGTGTCTACAATATAAAAGTAGAAAATTATTTTAAAATTTTCAACAGAATCTCTAATGGGTTGATCTTCGCCTTCGTAATTAAATTGTTTTCTGACTTTTCTCTGTCGCACAATGGGAAAATTAGTCTCACCATCAACAATCTCGGAAAGTGTCCTTGCTTCGTCCAAAAAATATTGAAACTTGTCTTCATTTCGTAAGGCCTTCAGGTATGCCAATAACGTATCTAAACTTTCTTTGGAGTACCTATATCACAGTTTGGTTAGACTTTTGTAGCACTTGGCTAACAACATTTATTCGACCTAATATTTCACGCCATATCACAATAGAACACAAAAATTTAAATAACGTTATTTTGGTAAGGATACATCTAGCCTGGTTCCTGGAGGAAATATCTTTTTTTGTGTCATTCTGTATATCATCTAGAGCATTGCAGATATTTTTAAGTTGATTTTTTAGCGGTATTCATCATATTTAGGAGTAATTCTCATCCTTTACAACATTATTTGCTACGAAGTTCAAGTTTATCGCGTTTATCGGACGACTGATATTGCACAGTGCTGTGCAATTACGGGCGTCCGATACGAGGCTTAGTTCTGCATTTTCCGATGTGTAATAAGCTAAGTCCGATACGAATATGCGCCCCGGGCAGTGGCCGCCCTGGGGCGGCGCCCCGCTTTGGCCCCCCCTTGGCGCGGCCCTGAAAAGTCCTCGTAAATAGAACACAGTTGCATGGGTTCCAAGTTGTTCTTTCTGCCCAAAAGGTCCAAAATCTTCAAACCCTTCAATTTTGTCATGGAATTTGCTATAGTCCAATCCTTTTTAACCACCATTTCATCGTATATATCACTACACATTGTTTCTCTTTTACATGCATGCCATTTACCTTTAAAGATAATCTTTTTATCAAGCTTGTATTAACCCCAGTTTCTAAATTATAAATCTTTTGCCAGGACTGTAATGTAGAAATACCAGGTACATAGTGCAAATTTTAAATTCTTTGACATAAATTTATAATTGCTTGGTGATTTGTAATACAGTGATAGAGCCAACTACTTTTCAGAGGTTGTCCACTTTGTTCTTTTTTTGTGAAGGCACTGCATGTAAACTAATACAGCCGGTGCCTTATCCTTTCCTTTCCTTTTGCGGAAAACGACAAATGTTTTCGCCGGAGTCTATAATTTTCAGAAATTTTCATATTTAATCGTCTTTTTAATGTTGCGATCTTCACTTTTAATTTTTGCTTTCAAGGGGTTATGATCTCTGCCCAAGGCGAAGGCACGGTTAAAAGGCGCGCATCCGACCTAATCATTTACAGTTTTTTTTTGTAAATACATATAATAAGCTTTAGTCAGAATGTAAAATAGTTATTATAATATAGAATGTAGCTGCACGCAGTTTGAGCGGGTTTGATAAATACCATGGCGATCTGTAATCTGGGAGAATTTTTTTATGATACTATATTTTCAATAATCCCTTAATTACATAGGTTTTTAACACCTTATAATGCCGGCCTTGGTGGTCTAGTCGTTAGCGCATTTGCCTTTAGATCCGAGGGACGCGGGATCGAACCTGGCCAAGGTCGGCGAGATTTTTCTAGCGGGGAAAAAGCTGAAAATGCGCCTGCTGTCGGATAAGAAGTAAAGCCGTAAAGCCGTAGGTCCCGTGCCTCTGCGATGTGTGACACGTTAAAAATCACTACTGGAGTTGGAATTACCCCAGATAAGCAAAATTCTTAGTTAGGGTGTACAATGGGCCATATGGCTTAAGTGCATAGAGATGTTTGGAAAACCGAGTCCTCGATCTCGCTCTTTCCAATCAATCAACACCTTATAATTGTAGGTGTTTATTTTGAAATCAGTCATTTTATAAAGTGACGGAAATGCTTCAGCCAGAATGTAAAACAATTAGTAAAATATTCGATTAGACAATGTGGCCATAGGCTGTGCGTCATTTTTAAAACGACTAAAAATTCGCAGCAGGATTTCAAATAATGGTAACTCAATGAAGATTTTATATCTGGCTGCGACTTGTATGTACAATAAGACCACGGTAAATTAAAACACAGGTTTTGCCGCAATCAACCAAATCTAGCTTAGCACCTAACATAATTTTGGTGCTCTGTAATTTTCGGAAAGATAGGTTTTACGCCAGGGTAAATTTAACTCATGTTCTAGGTACCAGGGATTCGACTTAAGCGCCTCGAGCGGCCAGAACTTCGCCCTCATACATTTTCACCCGTATAGTGGGTTATCTTCCTAATCCTCGATCAACGGTTCTACTAAACAAAATTACTTAGAACATACTTTTTTTCAAGGTTTGATCTACTGTAACACTGCTTTTGAAAAGCAGTGGTGATTTTTGATGTTTCATTACTACATGTGGAACAACAAATTTGATATTTAAAAGTTTAACAGAAGAAATACATTTTCCAGAAAATCTAGTTGTACTAAAATAACAAATGAAGTACAACACTGGACTCAGAATGTCACGTATAATACTTGCCTAAAAATAGCAAGTGGAATAAAAGGGATGTCATTGTGGATGTGTTCTTTTTACCTACACAGTGTAAATTTCATGAAGATATCTCTTAAGACTTTCAAAGTAATTAGGTGGCTAGTACTAGTTAAAACAACCTATTTAGGAAATGAGTTTTCATTAATACTTTTGGAGATCTTCAAAACAAGGTTTTTATTTCAATTTTTGCTTCCATCAAGAATTGCATTAATTTGTTGTCAAGTGGTGCCAAAGCAGATTACATTAATACTGTTATTGTTACACATTATATGATTGCAGAACTCTTTGAAATTATTTTAATAAGGGACCACTTAATTAAATCAAATTCTGTATGAGTTCTATGTAAAAAAAGTGTATGATTATATCTTATCTCTACAGTTGTGAAAAAGCTGAAAAATAGAATAAACCTGAAGTAACCTACTATGGCTGGAACTACTACACATAGGCAAAATTCATAGTTATGGTGTACAATACACGAAGAGCTTCAGTGGATAGAGATGCTTGGAAAACCGCGTCCTAGATCTCGTCCAATCAAAACAAACACACTTACAACCTACTTTTGCAGATTGTCACATGATATATCAAAAAAAGTTTTAGATCTCTGAAAAAATATCTGAATAAACAAAATTATTAATCTGCCTACCATTTTTTAGATAATAAGTAGTTTTAATAGCAGTAGATTTATAAACAAAAAAAACCTATCTCTCTAGTCTTACATCTTGGCATTCAATATTTTGTGGTTGGCAGCCCTCCACTTAATTATGAAATAATATACACAATGTCTAGTTTTGAAAAATTATACAAGATAATAAAATTGTTGTATGTAACCTATATTGTACACACAAATTTCTAATATTGTTTTTAGTATAGGCCTTCATTGTAATTTTATTCTGCAACAGCAATTAATAGTTGTTTATTCTATATTTTTTCTCATAACGCAGGTACCTTTGAGGAATCAGTTTTAAATGGACGTCTTGAACCCGTTTCAACAGTGCATGGTTTCACAGCAGAATTGGGTGCTAGTGGGTCCTTTGTTCCTAAGCACTTAGTAGTTCCTGTTACAGTGTTCTTCTACAATCTTGGAGATAATGAAAAAGTATCGTCACCGTATTTGGTAAGTTGGTTTTTATATTCTAGTAAATCATTTCAAGAATATTTTACTTATATAATTTTACATGCCACCATATTTTAAGACTTCATAAAATAATTGGTTTTGTGTTATAGGGACACATAAATTTAGGGAGAAAAGGATATCAGGTGCCTAAGTCAGGTACTGTACAAGTGACTCTCTTCAATCCTTTGGGAACGGTTGTGAAAATGTTCGTTATAATGTATGATTTGAGTGAAATGCCTCCAAACACTCAAACTTTTCTACGCCAACGCACCCTTTACATGCCTACGGAATGTCAGGATAAAAATTTGGAATGGGGCCCAAAATGGCTGCGATATCTCATACATTTACGGTAAGTTATCAAAGTCTAAGAATTGTTAACTGTAATATGTTTTTGATTGTGTGTATAGAATACAGTCACATTCTATGGTTATAATTTATTGTTTTATGTTTAACTTTGAACTAGTGTTTCTTGATTTGCTTATTTTATTTACAGTTAATTTTTTAAATAATTGATTTATAGCAGGTCATGGTTTGGTATTATTTTAATAGTGTTGTAAATTCATGTACACTTTTCAAGCAAAAATTACTAAATTCTTAATTGCTAACTTGGTATTTTACATATTTATTTTTTTAATAAACTAATTAAATTAGAAAAGTTTTAAGAAGTATTAGAATGGATTAATAGAAATATAATTTATAATAAATAAAAGTATTATTTTAAAACCTATTCAATAAAATACTTAAAAAAAAGCCACTCAATTTATAAATAACTGCAGCTTCATCCGATATACAGGTAGTTAGTTAACTATAGAAAAAAACATGTTTTAGTAAAGAAAGTAAAGAAAATCGGTTTTATCAAACAGTCATTTCAAAGACAAATATCTCCTATATAATGAACTTTAGGTCTATAGCTGCATTATAGATTTTTAAAGACTAAATGCCACACATTAGAATTGCTTAAAAATAAAGGGTTCCATTAAAAGAAATAGAGTCTCCTGCAATTAAACTAGAGGACGGCCATTTGATTTATTTGTACAATATAATCGTTTTATAAAATTCAGTCACTTTGGCTAAAACATAATAACTGAGCAAACTAACCCGCCCAGATATTGATAACAATCTGTACACTGGTCCTCAAAATAACAGCAAGTATTTGAATTACGATTTTATGTTAATGTAATGTTTACGTTTGACATGTCATTTAAGTCACTATGCTTTGGGAGAGTAGCAGGTACAGCTGCTACTTTAACTAGGAAATGGTCAGCACTACGCTTCAGCTGCCCTTTATTACTCCAGGGTGATATCTCCAGGTAGTCATATAAGGCTGAGTCAAGCAAAGGACTGAAATTTCTATTGAAAAACTGCCTAGATATTGTGGTGGGTCCTCGGAATCGAACTCGGGACACCCTGCTTTGTAACTTACAGTTCTACCAACTGAGCTACATGGTCTTTGACTGTGAATTGATAAGCTTATTATAATATGACTTACAAAATTTCAAAATGATTATACTGACAATGATTATGGGCTAATCTAAGAACATCATTCCTATAACTCTATAACTGTAAACTGTAGGTAACATATTTTTTTAAATAATGATTGATCAAAAATTTGTTCTTAAAGCTACAATTTTGATATTGATCCTATCAGATTTCCACCATATTTCCCATATCCCTCCATTTCAGAGTTACTAGAATTAGAAGTCAGTAGCTCACCAACAAGCATGGAATGGTGTAGCACATTATCCAGTATCACTACAAACTTACCATCCATTGGATTTAGTACCAGAGGTAGTTGCTCTTACACTCATTTCCAAAAAATTTTGCCATTGATATTTTTGCGGTAATTTCTATATTTAATTATGTAGTTCAGAAGTAAACTATATCTGCCTAAAATTCTCTTAATGTAAAACATGTAAAACAGTAAGTCTTTGCCTTAACTTCAAATTTTTCTTTAAATCTGCGTCACATACCAATATGTACTTGTGTACCGTTCTGTAGTAGTAGTAGTAAAACAATTTTTTGCTAGACTTTAAAGATTTTTAAAAACTAATTGTTTGCTGGTAAATGTAGTATATAAATCTGTCTACTATTAAGTATATTATTTATTTTGTAACTCCTACGGTTGACAATTTTCTGTTTTTTTTTATCTAGGTAAAATTAAAGAATTTTACATTTATCTATTAAGATGTAAGGTAACTTAAAATGCCCGAATTGCATCAATAAAGTAATTATGATATTTTTAATTATTGCCAGACTGGGTTACTTTATAAAAAGGGTGTGAAGTTAAACCTTTGTAGAGTTTTTAGTAAAGTAAAAAAATAAAAAAAAATGTCAAACAGCGTAGTGTATACAAGAGATATTATGATTAAATCATTTTTTTTGCACTTGTATGCATTGGTCATATAGCAGAATCCCTATTATCTAACAGGGTAGGGACCAGGGGGTGTCAGATATGTGAAATAGACCTATAATAGAAGCTTCGTAAATTTTGCTTATATGGATGATGGAATATATTATATAATATAATATGTATAGTATATGGTAATACCATAGACGGATAGTAGAACTTGACAAGTAATAGAGTGCCGGTAATCGAGGTTCTACACTGTATATGAATCAATCAAGAGTATATCTGTTTTTTATAATGGCATTTTTATTTTAATTATGTGCAAAATATTAATGGCAAAGAAAACATAGGTTTAGGATTTAAGTGAACAAAGCAAAATACTTGAGGGTCGAAGAACCATCCAATGAAAACTAGTTATCCTAATTATTTTATAGGGAAAGAAATAAAGCAACACAATATTAATTCAATATTTTAATCTATTGTTTCCTTTAACAGCAGAAAATATTCAAAATGAAGTTAATGTTGTGTTTAACTTATGAAACATTGTTTGCAAATAATAAAGAGAATTTAAATTTGGAACACTTTTTTGCTTCTTTTGTTTTTATTTTTTACACTCAACTCCCAATTTTTGATTTTGTAGCTTTACTTATTACCTTTTTCAAAATTTATATGATAGATAATTTGTAGGTATTTACATTAAAATTATTTAGATAAATATAGGACGTTATTATTTGGATAAGAATGTAGATTGTATTATCTATCTAGATAATATAAAACACTGCTTTTGATATTTCATGTGGCAAATCTTGATAAATTTTTTAAATGAAAGTTTTATTTCGTATGTAATTTCCCAGTTTTTCGACCAGATTCTTTTTAAAACTAATCAGTAAAGGATTTTGCAAGTTTCCTGTGCCCTTTTCAAAAACGGTTATTTATTTTTGATGATTGTGTATAACATAATAATTAAAAAAAAGTTATTACATTTGTATATGATACAGTAAATTGAAAATGAAAAAGTAACAAAAAAGTTTGCAAGTTTATCATACAAGGTCACTTTTACTGATGTAGGAACTATTTTTTAGAATTTTATGGTTTAAGAGGGCTATTGACAAGACCTTTCCATTTGGCATTTTAAGTAGCAGGAAATTTTACTTAGGGAATGTAAAAATACATTGTTAACCACTTATCCAAATATAGTAGTAACGAGAATGTTAGAGGAATACAGGATTTCTGACTTATTGAATGTTTGTACTATAGGAAAACTGTTATATACTACTGTCAAATCATGAACTGTTCTCAATTACATAATCCTAAAAAACAACTGTATTATTGCTTCAAGTATTTACTTTGATTTTATAAGTTTAAAAGCAGTCCACAGTCTTAATAATAAAATAAAAATCACTGAGTGAATTGATTGCACTTATGTATTTCTCTGTGTTACAGCTTTATGAGTTCAAAATCCGGCCGAATTTATCTACATAGTGATATTCGGATGATAATTTTCCGTAAATCTGATCTCGACACAGCCACAGCACATGGAATAGATATGTCCTACGAATTGCGCAGCTTCTCGCATATGCCTACCAACCCACGATTTTCACCAAGAAAATAGTTATGTGCCACTACAGTAGTGATGATGATGCAGAAACAGTTACATATGTTCCAGATTGTCATTACAATAAAAATAAAATGTTAAAGTATTATTTGCACTTATGCGAATGGATGTCCATATATTTTCATAAAAAAAATATTGTGTACAGAAAGTTATTTTTAAGTAATAGTTTTGTTTAGGTATTAAAAAATGTAACCATTAGGTGAAGTAATATTTAGCATTTTATTTTTTTAGATATGCCATACAAAGTGAAGAAGATTATTAGATATTTTTTTAATGGGTTTAATCGGCTGCCATTGTTTGTCGATAGATACGCTGTATATTGCTGTGTGTATTCAAGTATGATACATGTAGGCTGGATTTAAATATTTCAGGTTTAAGTAATCTCTAAGCATTGGTAATGATTGTCATCTCTTTAAATATGTTGAAGAAGTAATTTTGTTGTTACGTTTAATGGTTTAACAGTTGTTGTTCTTTTGATGAAATAATTGAATATTTCTGGTTTATGTTTATGACCGTCAATTGAAGGTTACTACCAATGGAGTATAATTTTTATCGACGTAGAAGTTATACACTTCTGATAAATATATAATTAAGAATATTTATTATAATTATACACTATAAAATAGTAATTTTTTTATTAGTATATTCAAATAAACGTGTGAATAAATATTTTTTGTTTTCTTACACCTAAACTTAAGTAAAAGTATTCAAATTTTCATATCATTATATAGTTTTATACAAGACAAAATGATTAAATATAAAAATACAATTAGAATTTCTCTGGGCAGCGTTTAACTTCTTCATATAAACGCTTTTCGATCAACGGTAACATTAACCTATCGCTATCTACATTACAACTAACATACACATTTTTATTTAATTTCTTGGATATCCGCACTGCCATACTTTTTGATGCAGTTTCAGTAAATTCTCCTATTAGCTGTGTTCCTAAAGGCAGCTTGTCATATCGATTTAACATACTTAGGGATAAATCATTTAAATATAAACCATTTGTGTAATTAATACATATAAAAACAGATTCTGCCATTTTGATAATCTGGTACACAATTTTTCTATCCACAATTTCACTTGTAAATATGTGAAAAGTAAATGTTGATGGTGTGAAGGTTACAGTACTGTTTTCTTTAGTACTTTGTTTACAACTCATTTTTCTAGTCCTGTAATAAAGAAATTGTTTATTAATAGGTAGTTGTAATGAATAACGCTACAAACTGCTATTAATTAAATAAAACCATGTTATAACCTCACTGTACAAATCAACATAACCTCATCTTCCTCAAAACTTTAACTCACCGTGGGTCCAGTATCCACTAAATAATCTGTGTCCACTAAATCGTTTTTATAAATTGTACAGCTTTTCCTTAGTAACTGATACAATTATGTAAATTTTACAAATTTATTGCATCTACATTCTAAACGAACTCATCATGATTATTATTTCACTGAGAGTGGTCATTACTTCACCTGGTTATATTTTATACAACCGTGTATTAATTATACCAACCAAGTATTTCCTTTAATAAAGTATTTTGTTCACTTTACAAGAGAAAACACTTGCTTTACAATACGCAAGAAAACTTCATTAATAATTGTATTATATACTACTATATCTAATGGATTCATTGTGTATCAATTTGTTAGGTTTTGTACGGTAAATTGCCATGGTTAGAAACGAATAGCAGTTTATAATAATTTGATAAATTGGGAATTGGGGCAGTTGTAAATCAGATCCTTCGATGGCGCATGTGAGTAAATAAGATGCACAGTTATATATAAAATATTTTGTTTTTATTTTCATAATGTGGGTCTAGCGAATTTTGTTCCAAATTTATTAATTTTTGTTGTTTAAACCGGGCGAACAGGAACATCATGCCAAGTGGTTTTAAACCACGCTCGGCCACCAAATCTTATAAATAGAGGTCTCAAATTGATATTAACAAATTTGTGGACTTTTTACAGCAAGAAAAAGCTTCTGTTAACGTTTAAAGAAAATATAACATTCTCAGTGGCGGATCTACATAGGTACTAATAATGCTGGAACATCGGGGCCCCGATCAAACTTGATAATTTTATAATAAATATTTTGAAAACCTTAAAAAAAGTGACTGCAAAATATTAGAACGTGGTTATGTTACTCAAACATTATGGGATGTGTTTACTATCTAGTGTTCAAAATGTTTTCAACATTATTTACATCTCTTGTAACCGGATATTCTGATTGGGCTAATATTCTGAGAACTCTTGACAACAATGAGGACTGTTTAGATTTTAGAGCACGAAAAAGCAATGTTGACATGGTTAACGCTTAAAGAAAACAAAAATGATATTGACAGGCAGTTACAAACACAATTACAGAACGAGGCTGGATATTTTCGTTTGAAAATGGGGTGGAAGAAATTAGGCAACCAATCATACAGATGTCTTAGTTACCTAGATTATAACTTTTGTTTTTAATAAATACTAATCCAAGAAGCAGTTATTCAGTTGAAGCAAATACTTTAATATATTAATACTGGAAACTTGGCCGAAAAACTCGTGACACTGACAGCAGCGATCCGTGCGGCTTGGTGGGCCACTAAGATTTGAATTTGGCAGCTGTCGAAAACATTTGTGGCACATTTAAAGCAAATGCCATTTACTTTCTTATAGTAAAACCCTTATTCAATTAATAATATTTGATAATTATGATATTTTACTTTACTTTGTAAGTTTAATAAGTTTATAACATTTTGTAGGGTTAGGTTTTTAACTATTAAAATGAATTTAAAACAGTAATCTGTAAATTTATTATCCAAATTTACTGAAACTTGCCCACCGAACTGCTTAGATGACGCCACTATCAATGTCGCGCATTTCATCATGCTAAACGTATATGAGTTTCCTGTATTAATATATTAAAGTATTTGGTTGAAGTTATTTTGTCGTTTTTTATATGACAGGTTATGTTGGTTATTAAGGTTATGTAGCCCGTTATTTAAAATAAATATTATACATTGCGAAATCGGGCTACTAACTAAATCTACAAAGAACATTAACAGAACATATATTAAACCAATATTACAATTTATTAAAGAAATACATTTAACGAGAAAAGGTAAGTAAGGTAAGTACAGTATACTAGTACATATACATAAATAAATTAAACAATGCAAAACGTATACAATTTTCATAAATGTAGGCATGGTTATGTCATAGATTTGTCAGGATTTGAAGCTGGTCAATTTAAATATGTAAAGAAGACAACTGTTTATCAGTTCTATATGGTAACTCACCGGGGGTCTTGCCCCTTGTCGTAGCCGTGATGAAACGGGACAGACCAAACACAATAACTAGTTAAAATAACGATAAAGAACTTGAAATATTGATAATTTGAAAATGCTTTAAACTTTCTATATAGATACTTCTTACCAAAACCCAACAAAATTATAACTTATATACATAAATATACATCAGAAGCACTATTAACATGAATAATAAGAAGTTCTATATGAACGTCAATCCATGTATCTGAATCTCGCATTTTTTTCTTCCGAAATTGTGTGTTCTATACATTTTTTCTATTGTGTAGGTGTTATATCCTCCAACGCTGCATGAAAAAGTTTCTCCACCTCAGCTAACTTAAAGTAGAATTTTTTCGCCCTACATCTCCTTTCACTTGAGCCCAAATGAGCTCAATTGGATTGAACTCACAGTGATATGGTGGTAATGGCAAAACTGTTTTACCAGCAACTTTTGCCATTTCATCGATAACATATCTTAAAAATTTGGGCTTTACTTTTTTCACAATTTGTAATAGTTTATTTTAAGCATCGATTCGTCAAACGAAACATTTTATAATTAACCTACGTCCTTTGCCATATGGCTGCTTAAGCCCAGTAGAAAGTCCTTTAATAAAGACATCCCTATGGCTCTTTATGCCGTCATCGTGCCAAACCTTGTTTTGGCTGTGACCTTCGTTAAGCCACGTTTCGTCGAGAATAAATTTTTCTATTTTCTTTTCGATATAAACTGATGGATCGTAGGTAATTGCTTCTCCATAAAATTATATCTTCACGTTTTATTAGAAAGTTCTTCCTGTTTCTCTTTGCATACTTAAAATTCAATTTCCTCATAATTTTGAACAACATGGAACGTGTTATGTGTGGCAAATCTTCACGTTCGTGTATAACCGCTAATATTTTGTCTAAGGTTGGCGATTCATTTGAAAAGAAAAAGGAACGAACAATGCGACGAATAGCACATTCCACAGATTCCTCTATTATAATTTCTGGTCTTCTTGGAGATGTTTTGGGTTGGTCAAATGTCCACGATTTTTATGTTCTTGCAAAATATTGTATATTGTTGATTTTGAAAAACCTGTAAATAATAATATGGAATGTCTTAAAACAAACATAATACCTGCGATGTTTGCAGCTAGCTTAATGGCATTTCCTTTCCTCTTGGTGGAATGGTCTTTTACTACATGTTTGTAAATATTCATAATTAAAATTTTTCTGTTACTGATAGGGACACTTTGCTTGAGCGTTTAATATATTCACCATCCATACTGTAAAGTTGTAAATAGGTTCTTGATATATAAACTAGATAAAGCAGCGAACTCGTTTATTTCTTTGACATTACTTAAGTCAGGGCTCCCTTAAATAATTATTTATTAAAATTACAAAGGAGCATCTAGCAAACTGCTGTAGATGTATGTTTGGTGACCTAATTTTTCCACCCCATTCTCAAACGAACTATAATACGCGGTTTGCAATTATAGCATTTTTAAGTGGAAGGGGTATTAGGTATTAAGAGGTCATCATGAAAAATGGGGGTCTCCATACAACGGCAAATTTATCGGTCTCGTCGAATTAATTGCGGAGTTTTATCCATTTCTACAACATATTGTAAATTGTCAATCATTTCATTTCATCATTTTATAATCGTGCCACCCCAGCCCTACTAGTGATTAGATAATGTTTTTCTATGAAGACTACAGTGGTTCCATAACGCCTTCGGAATTCGTTTAAGAACCCTTGTCACAATTCCAGTATTTTTAACATTGGCCGTACACCGTCCAACACAATTTCTCCAGTGCAGTTCCTTTCTGAATCTGTTTGGCTCTGCGACGGTACACATCGGCTTGATCTGCCAACATCTTTGCCCTGGCCATTTCAGCCTTCTTCTTGAAGATGTGCTCCATCAGTACCCATTTATTCTTACAATTAAACATGTTGCCCTTCACCTTCCAATACAATTTGTTGTGCATGTGCTTGCCAATCTTCTTGTTATCCCGATATTTCTTGATTTTACGTAATTTAAATGTCAAGAGTTCCAATAAAACTATTAAAAACATTCAATTAGGACAAACCTGTATATTTATCGACTCATCCAGTTGCAGAGAAAAACATTTACTCGCATCAACTTTGTTAAGCTTATATTCTACCTACCCGGCGTTACATCGATTCTGAGTGCAATCGTGTTAGTGGAAACTGGAATTACATCAACTTCTACCAATCTCCTGTCACCAAACATAATCCCAACAGCATTTTTATTGCTGGAAGTACTAGTGTCTCGCAGTGTTGTGAGGTTTACTAGATTGTGCAAAATAATGAGGTATGAGGCATGCATAGCTTTTCATTAATGTTGGTCAAATAAGAAATCAGGTATAAAGGCTACTCGCCTACATTTTTGAGTTGTGGGCAATAAAGAATTGTATTTGCTGTCGAAAGTTGATTTATAAGCGGTTAAAAATTGATTTGATATAGGTAGATGAGAGCTGAGCTGAGAGAAACTAGACAGAACAGATAATTCTGTGATCTTTAACTGAATCGACTGACAATCAGACAATGAGTTAAACTCTCCCGATGAACACTTAAAGTACTCTTATGTTTTAAGTTATAACGCGACCCACCCAAAATTAGCTTGCGGCTCACACTTTAGAAAACGCTGTCTTAGATGTAGGTATCGGAGAAAATGAATTTATTAATGAAGAAATGGAAGCAAGTCCAGAACTCGAAATGGACCTAATTTCCGGAAACACCCCCTCTTACACTAATTTTTGGAATCCTATTACTACAGAATTTGTAATTTATAAAGGCAAGATGCTTTAATCAACATATTTTGCTCGATTTTGAAGACTGCAGTGACAAACCTACCACATCAACAAACACATACGTTTTTCATTGGAAACATATTAAGAATTATGTGGCAAAAAATCTAGACCGAATTAATAAAATATAAGCCCCCAAAGATAGACAATGGAAAAGTATTTCTTTGGCCAGAAAAACCTGATGATTTTGAATATTGCCCACTGGCTAAATGGGGCCACATAGAGTACACCCCAAATCATTTAATTTAGACTAACTAACGTATGGCACAAAAGTTTTGAGAAAAAAATCAACAGTCTTAATCAGGTAAATAACGAAATTTTATTCAAACTTAAATATTAACGGTTAATTTTAGTTCTTTTGACAATTTGAAAACTAATCTACAAAACGGATAGCGGGTCATGGAGCTCAATGGCGCGCAATTTGGCTAAGACTTGTCTCATCTTCCTTTGGACGATGTTCGGGTCCACTTCCCGAATTTTTCTACAAATTCGTGCCCGCAACTGTCGTTCATTTTGGGCCTGCCAACCGTTTTTATAAACTTTTCGACACAATAATGACCAAAATTCTTCTATCGGCCGAGCTTGGGGGACATTTGGGGGGTTATTTTCTCTCGGTACATAATTGACGTTATTCTGCTCCAACCATTCCCGAGTCCTCCCGCCATAATGGCATGAAGCGAGATCAGGTCAAAATATTATATCGTCGTTCTGACGATAGATATTAATAAAATTAAAAATTTTCGGTAAACATCGTTGGGTATAAAGCCCAGCATCCACAGCTTTTCTCAGAACTCGTACTCGGCCAACACAGGGTGTTGAAATCCCAGCCTCAGAAATTGCGCACCAACTAAAACTTTGTTAGCAAATTTCGCTTTTGCTTTGAATTATACTTCGTTTGGGCAGTTTACAATAACAGAGGCGTTAAATCCATCGTTACCTTTCAGAATTTGACAGCGTGAAATATTTCTTATCATCCATTGTAATCACACGGTTCCTCACAAAATGCCTTCGTCTCAAAGCTCTGCAACATCTAGATATTTTTTCGAGCTGTGGCTGGGTGTGTATGGGACACTTACTTCTTTCTGGATAATGTACACCATTTCTGGACAAAATTCTCTGGACGCTCTTGTATGAGACCACAAAACGGCGACCCAGCTTTCGACTAAAGATTCAATTCTGGCTTGAACGGATTGTACCAGTCTATTAATTCTGTTTTGTGCCAAAACATGAGGTTTTCCAGTTTTCGCCAAATTAGTGCAAGGTATACCCTTTTCGCATTCTCTTATTTTCATATAAATCGTTGCCTGACTAACATTTTGATCTTTGAACAAGTTAATTTCACGTTTGGGCAACCGTCCAACAAACCGATAGATACTTTTGCGAATTTCAAGTTTGTACGACATTTTGAACTTAGTTATTGAATCAATTTGACGTTTATCAATAAAAACAAAACATGATTTGTTTACTGGTTTCATGGTAACTAGATCAGACATCAACATCGAGTAGAAATTTCAAGGCAAACTTTTTCTCAAAACTTATGTCCCATACGATATTTAAAAAAAATTGTCTAATTGTTCTATTTTCATTCCTTAAGACTTTAGCTATTATATAGCTTATTCGCCAATAATAAGTATTTCATATAAAAGCTTTGGCAACATCGTCAGTCACTTGAAGAAAAGGAACTAATAGAATGGCTATGTTCTGAGATAATATTACGTGAGCTTTAAGTTTTATCCTTCTGTCAGATGGTTAAAATCCCGAATGCAAGTCAATGCGAGTTTTTTAATGTACAGGCTATGTGGTTACTCCAGCAGTTTTGTAATGATATGCTCTTTGGGTTAATTCTTAAAAGATTCTTTAGCTTATGCAAGCAGGGGCGTTTTACCCAATAGGCTAAAAAGGCTAAAGCCTCAGGCGCCGCAATGTTAGAGGCGCCCAGCGCGGCGCCAGTAATTTTAGATGCTCCCAACCACGGAAAATATTATAATCTATATACAAAATTTTTCGTTGTTTCAACAATTTAGCTGTTAACACTTGTACGGTTTGCGCCGATAGATGGAAGCACAAATTACCGGTTCTCATAGTCCTTCGCGCTTGACTAGTTGTCTCCATGGTTTATGGTTTTGGTTAGGTCCGGCGAATAATGTGCATTTTTAAGGTTAAGTCACACATCTAAACTAAAATGAGTTTTAATAAAAAATTGACTGGGGCTCAAAGAGTAAAATTAAATAAAGAAAAGGAATTTAACTTAAGGAATAAAAGACAACGGAATTATTAAAACACGTTCCCAAACTTTCCCATTGGTATAAAAGAATCGCAGCCGTCGGGGTCGAAGTTAATACCTGCTGGTGTGTTTTCATTTTTATTTATAGGTTAGTGGTGGTAGGGTGTTGGTTGTTTGATGGTGATGGTCTAGGTGCTGCTTTTTTTTGTTTTTTTATTTAGGGGAAACAGACGCATTGGACTCTGAAAATGATAAAGAAACACAATTAACTACGGAATTAGTAAACACAGAAGAAGAAACTGAAAATAAAACCGTACATTACAATAGCATTAAGGAAGATCCAGCTTTATGGCCTGACAAAGACAAAGAGTTTATTGATTATATATCAAAAAATCCGTTTCTTCAGAATTTAGATGCCATAAATTAAAAAAAAAAACTAAGAGAACCTAGAAGAATAGTACAATTTTTTTAGTGCGTCTATACATAGATGGGAAGTAATGAAGAATAACTTAGGGTTGAAGCAGGTACCAAAAAAGTTGTCGGTCACTAGATGGTCTGCAAGAGCAGATGCAGTTAAGGCTTTGTACAATGGCTATACGGAATTTAAAATTTCCCTTGATACCATTATTGACGATCCGTTGCAAAAACCTACAACAAAGACAGAAGCTTGCTTGCTTGCTTGCTTGCTTTGAAAGAGCGAGATCTAGGACGCGGTTTTCCAAGCATCTCTATGCACTTAGGCCACATTTGGCCCATTGTACACCCTAACTAAGAATTTTGCCTATCTGGGATAGTTCCAACCCCAGTAGTGATTTTTAACGTGTCACACATCGTAGTGGCACGGGACCTACGGCTTTACTTCTTATCCGACAGAAGGCGCATTTTCAGATATTTCCCCGCTAGAAAAATCTCGCCGACCTCAGCCAGGTTTGAACCCGCGTCCCTCGGATCTAAAGGCAAACGCGCTAACCACTAGACCACCGAGGCCGACAAGACAGAAGCAAAGGATATCAAGAAAAAAATGGAACAATTGGAAACAGGCATCATGCTTAGTTTCTGGAAAGATATTCTGGCAGAATTTGACAAACCCAATAAATCGCTTCAAAATTCTACCATGAATGTAACGTTGGCCGTTCGATTGTATGACTCATTAGTGGAATACATTAACCACGTTCGTAATAATTATCATCTATATGAACAAGAGGAGAAAATTATTACTAAAAATGAAGTATATTACTTATGACACAAAACGTGTCAAATCGAGAAAAAGTTGACATCCGACGAAAGCTCAAGTAATGAGGCAAAGTTTACTGGAAAGGATAACCTTCAGATTAATACCTTTTTTGTGATTATTGACAACGTTATTGCTGAACTTGTAAAACGTAGAAGGGCCTACTCACCTTTGGAAGATTTGTTTGGTTTTCTTGAGCATGTTTTGCAAATTGAGGACAATGATTTATTAGAAAGGGCAACAAAATTGCAAAATATGTATAAAGGTGACCTGCACAAGGATTTTCTGAATGAGTGCATCAGATTTGAAAGTTTTATAAAGGATTTTAATTTTGATGAAGACTCTGAAGCAGATAGTAACTCGTGTTCGTTGGCTGAAAGATCATTGCGGTTATTAAGGAACCAAAAAATTACGTCAACTTTTCCAAACATTGATGTGGCCTTAAGAATTTTTCTCTCCATTCCTGCAACCAACTGTTCGGGCGAAAGGTCATTTTCTACGGAAAGAATGGGTAATTACTTGAGAAGTACACTGGAGGATGATAAAAATAGTAATCCTGTTTGTTTTCAATTGAGTCGGAAATTTTGAGCAAGATTAGTATTTCCGACATTATCGAAAAGTTTGCTAGTGGTAAAGCCAGAAAAGTTTCGCTTTAGTATTTAAAAGTAGATTTATTCTTTTCTGTTCTATTCAGTGAAATAATATAATGCATATTAAAACCTATTTGTGCTATTTAAATTAAGGGTTAGTTTTTATTTACTTCTTACACTCCTTTTTACAGGCGCCAATTAACTTTTAGCCTAAGGCGCCTTAAACCTTTAAAACGCCCCTGAGTGCAACGCGGCTGCCATATCTCCTCGTGTATGAACATACCGGCGAAATTGCAGAAATTTTTTGATTCTACCTCGTGTATTGTGTAATTGGGTTGAAGAGAAACAGACAGTGGAGACCATTACAATATTGCTATCAGAAATGTTCAAGAGCGTTTATGTCATGAGTTTTTTTTATTTGACGTCAAAGTAGGCGCTCAGAAGTTCATTGTGAACGTATCACATATCAGCTGGTTCAACCTAACCTCACTTTCTGCGTTTGTCCAGTTTGTGGTTGTTTACCTGGATTCAGTAGCTTTTTGCTGATTTTTAACCTGCAACTTTCTTCAAGACTAGAGCTTTCAATTAATACACCTTATCTGTATTGACATACAGAATCGCATACCCAACACCGAAATTAGACAAAGTTATAAAGTAACAGAAGTAATACAAAGATTGTCTACACTAAAATGGGACTGGGCGGTACAAGTAGGGAAAATGACGGACAATAGATGGACTCGCAAGATCGTAGAATGAAATCAGCAAAAGAACGCAAACCATATGGATAGACGATATAAAAACGAACTGCTGGATACGATTGGATGCTAAAAGCGAACAATATAGAGGAACGGAGACAAGTAAGGGAGGTTTTTAGTTGATAGATGGAATAACCTGATGATAATGGTGATACCATAACATGAAAATATCAGAGTATTTATCGGTTGGCAACAATGAATTAGACCAATTCCTCTTAGAAAACGAATGTATAGTGATGAACTGTAGAAACTTAAAGTGATTTTCAATGAACGGGGTAATAGCGACTAGGAACTCACACGTGAAATAAATAAGGGCAGATTTGTAATTAAGACCTAGTTCCATGAGATATAATTGTTGAAAATCACAAAGAAATGGTTTTAGGAAGACGTTGGACAAAAGTTAACGATCCATGATCCAGAAGTATGGGACTTAAGCAGGAAAAATACAAACAAACTAGCTATCGAAATGGTCTGCCTGAGGAAGAGCTGCAGCTAGAACGAATAACAAAGAAGGCAATAAGGCAAAAAATAAATAGAAGAAGCAAATATAGCAGAAGAAGCAGAAAAAAGGTAGTTGACATGATTTAAATACACTCAGAAAATATAGAAGGATAGTTGACCCAGCAAAATACTTGAATGCATTTCTAGTGAAACTTTCACTCCACATTCCTGCTATTCCTTTGGGATTTTTAATTGATTTGCAAGCACTACAAAACTTGAATAGACGGCAGAAATAATTCGAATCGGGTGTTTAGAGCTTCTTAATATAACTCATAATATTATAATTTCCACGGTTCCATTTCTTCCGGATCTGGTTGTCTCAATAGCAAGAAGCGAAAATAAGGCATCAACAGGACCAAGTGGGTTTTACGTAACTTTATTATCAGCACTAAAACAACATGCTTTCATTTTTTTGAGATTATGCAGACTTCAATTAAAGATTTTATCACATTGCCACATTGTTTATGGGGGATAATGTGAGCATTTAAAAATTATTGACTATTGACTTTAAACCGTATATTATTGTGTAAGCTTCTCAATGTATATACAACAAAGGAATTCCAAAATGTAGTTTATATACATTTTATGTTTTATTTAAAAACATAAAACTTTTACGGCAGCTTAAAGTTGTGCAATTTTCGGTTCTACATGTCTTGCAATAAAACTATAGGTAATCCAAAAACTGGTGCATACGGAAAATGGAACATACATAGTCGTTTAAAAAGTTACTTTAGACGTAACCTTCATAAACACGTGGGACTGTGTAACGGTATTTTCGCCTAGGTCGTCGCAACCCATTATACACTCTCAGGAGTTTATATTTCGCGTTGAAATGCTACGCATGACTGATTTAACAAGACAGGATTTCCGGCGATTGATTCTCTGCATCTGAGAGGAAACGAACGTGTCGTTGAGTGATTTCCCGTAAAAGCATTTCGCTTAAAGTTATCTCGATTTTCTGGGAAGATCATCATTTGTGACGTGATCATTAGTTGATGGTGTGATTACGTTAACGACAGTTATTGTCATTATAATCGACGTGTCGTTCTTTTCTTGATTTTTGTCGTGTCAATCGTAGATTCCGATTGGTAAGTTTCCTTTGTCTTTTAAATTATAGCTGTCCTAATTTGTACTTGTATTAAAAATTAGGCAACTTGGGAACGGTAAAAATTAATCAGAAGAATTGGTGCCTTCTATGGATAAGATCTGCTGTCTGCAAGAAACGAGAATTCGAAGTCATTCCGGCCGCCACACCGAAAGCACGTGCGGACTTGGAGCTGCTTCAGGAATTCCCAAAACAAATTAAAGCAGGGAAGTGCACATTTATGTTTAAACCTGATAATTTCGAGTTATTGTAAATAATCTTGTGTTTTGTATGAACTTATTTATATTGTGGGATAAATAAGAACTACGTTGTCATTGTACAGAGTGTTACAACTATTTTACAGTCAATGATTCTTTAGATTGTTAATTGTACAAGTATTCGCGTACATAATCACGGTAGTTTCACTGTATATACAGCGTGAGTCAACAGGAGCGGTAGTATTGCGTTTTGTTCGGGTTTCACAGCGTTTTTTTTTATTCTCTTTGAACTACGCTGTACCCCGTGAGGCCTTTCGAGATTAGAGTGCAGGACGCGGGTTTGAGGGCGCTGGTTTGGGTTGTAAAACGCAGTATTTTTACTCTTCCTTGGTTCAGTCATTTTGGGCTGTATTGAGTGTTCGCATACTTGTGTACCGATACAGGTTACGCTTATAATTATATTTATTATTGTTGCAAACTTGGGTTACATTTACATACTACTTATTTATTTATTTTTGCTCATATTAAATATTGTTGCTGCAATTGTGTTTGTTATTTATTATTACCTATCATCGTTTCTGTAGTAAAGTATTAAGTAAGTAATACACCGTGGGTACGGCTAACCAATCGACATCTACGTTAATGGTAGCGTATTTTATTATTAGCCGTTGGCGCCCTTTCTTTTCCAGGAAATTAACAACAAAGTTAATTAATATATATTTATTCGAGCAAAGTAGTGAACCGCCCATCTTCGATTGAGGTTCCGGGAGGCTATCATTAACAATTATTTACTTACTTAGTTGGACATTATCAGCAGGCGTCACAACTGTAGTGAGCCGATTACGTTACGTTCAGAAACTAATTAAGTATAACCGCAGTATTGAAGTTTCGCATGCAAAATCAATAAAACACATCATCGTATGCCTATTGCGATTGGCATTAATATTTAACAACTAAAATATATTTTGCCTTGTTCTTGTTTGATTGAGCGAGATCTGGGATGCGGTTTTACCAAGTATCCCTTTGCACTTATGCCGCGTTTGGCTATCTGGGGTGGTTCCAACCTGAGTAGTGGTATTTAACGTGTCACATATTGGTATGAAAACTGTGGCTTTACTTCTTATTCGACAGAAGGCGCACTTTCAAATTTTTTAGAACAGTCTAATTGACCTTGGCCGAATTCAAACCCGCGTCCCTTAGATCTAAAAGCAAGTAAATGAAAAAGCATTGGTATATACAGAATCTTTGGTACACTCCAATTTTCAAGCCAATAATGGATGGCTGCACAAGTTTAACCAACGAAATAGCATTTCACACAGCCCTACTGTGACGAAAATGTGTGCAGTAGATAGAATTAGTTATAAAAACATTTTGGAAAAGTATGATCCTACAGACACCTTTAACGTGGATGAAGCTGGTTTATTTTTCAAGTGTGTACCAAACAGAACTTTAGCGTTTTAAAATGAGGGAAAAACAGGAAAGTAAGAATAACGGTTATGATCCGTGCTAATATGACGGGAACTGGAAAAATGTACTTCCTGATAATAAGCCAAAGTAAAAATTTCCAATGTTTTACATGGGTTAAATCATTGGAACTGAATTGCAGCTTCATTAAAAAGGTGTCGATGTACAGCGGAATATTCGAAGAGTAATTTTCAAAATTCGATAAACAAATGGGTGAAGAAAAACGGAATGTCGGGTTAATTGTAGATAACTGCCCAGCATTCCCTGCATCCATAAAGTCGAAGTTCAGAAACGTCGAATCGATCCTTTTTCTACCAAACCTGACTTCAAAATTACAACCCATGGAACAAGGAATTATAAAAAATTTAAAGAAGTATTTAAAAAAAATATTTCAACTGTAGAAATAAATGAAATTACAGGAAAAAACCATCAATCTTCGTGATTGCATATTCGAATTGGCAAAGGTGTGGTGATTTGAAGTGTCCGAAGCAACACTCATAAACTATTTCGAAAAAGCTGAGTTTACATTCAATTTATCAAATTTAGAAGAAGAAGATGACAATTATTGGAATTACTAAAACTGTGGAAAAACGGAAAGTGGCGGGGAATGTTTGTAATTAACCTTGAAGACTTTTAGACGTTGATAAAGATGCACTAGTTACAGAATACCCTGATTATAAGGATATTTTAGACTGCGTTAGAAAAGAAAAGGAGAGTGAAGCGTATGAAGACGCAGATGAAGATACCATTGAATATCCTTCGAAAGCTGAAATGGCCAAGGCATTCGAAGCTATTGTCGCGGCTTACAATGCCAAGAAAATGTGACGGAAACTGTATTTACTGTTTTAAATAAGTGTGATACTTTCTACGAAAACCTCGTTTTCAGCATTAAGTAACACAACTATTTTGTGCAATGGCATTATACGTTAACATAGTACGAGGGGAACTTAAAAAACTTATCTACCTAACCACGAAACAAAAGAGACACAAAAATGTTAATAATTTAATTTTTTAGTATAACATCTATCTATACCAACGTACTTACGCTATCTGTCTGGAAGTTGGTTTATACTTTCAGAAAAAAATTCATTCGGCTGACTAGCGATGTAGTCATCGACAACTTGTTTCAGTTCTTTATCTGAGTAAAATCTTCATTCTCTTAAATATTTCTTCAGTTTTCTAAACAGATAGATGGACAGTACCATGTCTGGACTATAAGATGGGTGATTGATCTCTTGAAACTCACATTCCTCTAAAACAGGCACGACCTTTTGAGTCTTGTGGACTCGCGTATTATCATGCAAAAGCAAGATGCTTTTCGAACGTAAATGTTGGTGTTTTCCACAAATGGTGCTTTTTACATTCTTTAGAGTATTGGCATAAGTTCTCCAGTAAGTGTAGTCTCTCTTGACATAATTATATTCGATTAATATTCCTTCCACGTACCAGGAAATTGTGGCCATTTACTTACCTGCAGAAGGTTGAGTTCGGCATTACTTAGGAGTTTGAGAACCCTTATGGACCCATTGCATGGATTGTTGTTTTGTCTCAGGATCCCAGTAATGAAATCATATTTCATCATCAGTCACCATTCCTGATAGAAACTCTGCATCCTTCTCTAAAGTGGACAAATATTGGTCGCAAATATGTTGACAATGTAATTTTTGTTCTGGAATTAAGAGCCTTGGAATCCCCCGCGCTGACACCTTACTCAAGCGTGTAAAATGCTAATGACGCTTCCCTCAGAAATTCCTAATTCTGAACATATAGTTGCAACTTTCAAACGTCGATCCTCCAGCACCATAGCCTCAACTCTCTGGCAAATGTTTCCATGAGTGGCATCTGAAGGTTTGCCCGATCTTGAGTCATCTTCAACGGATCCCCGTCCCAAACGAAATTGTTTATACTAAAATGTAATTTTGTAATAAGAATGTTATTACACTTCGGTGTGCAATTTTTACAACATTCATTATTGAACACAGTATTTTTGAAACGGTTGTGCAGATCTGAACAAAATTGCATATACATATACAATTGTCAGGAACTTGTAAAAATATAACATTAATAGCATAGGCCTTTGTTTTCATGTGTAGGTAGATAAGTATTTGAGTTCCCCTCGTACATACAGGGTATTAATGAATTGCAGGGACAAACTTCTAGGGCTTAAAGTATACATGAAAATCAACATTTTTTGTTAAAAAATGTAAGGTGAAAAGTGTTTCCTTTCAGGGATAGAGCTTCTCAAAGATTCTTTAACCCTTGAGCGCCCATGCTATTAAAACTTACGTAAATGCGCATGCGGGGTCCCCCAGGGACCCCACCGAATTTTTGGGTTCCTGTATAGGTTATAATATAAATTGGTTTAGTTAAAAAAAACACCTTTTAAGTTATTTTAGACTACATTTACTTAAAATTTTCCAAAAAAAATACAAATATTCTTAAAGGATGAACAAAGCAAAAAGTAAACATATGGATCGTCCATTTCTTTTGAATTGTTGGATTTTTTTCATTCCAGACGTTATAATATCTAGAAGCTTCTTCATTGGCATGAAGACATATAATATCTTTCATTTCTACTGTTAAAAATAGGTTAACAAATTCTAAAATAGAACTGCAACCTTCGCTATATTGTGTAACACCAGGACGTGTTTTTATGATGTTTCTTTGTAATCTCTTTTTACGAAAAGGCTGACTATTCCAATCTAAACCAGATTTTGCAATATATCTAGGACCTTTCAGCTGTTCATCATGCGCGTCAATTTGTTCAGGTTCTTCATTTGAATCCTCTTCACTTTGAATTTCTATGTTGTACTCTGTTTCCGAAACATTTTCCACAATAAAACCTTCTTCCTCATTATCCGAGGCATCATCGCTGTACTAGAGGACCCTTAACGGGCGCTCAAGGGTTAAGAAGCGCCTAAATGTAGGTAACTCAATTTACCACCTACTATTTGTTTCCATAACGACGAAAATAATACAGGATAATTTTAAAAGTGAGAAAAAGGGCTTTATTTAGTTTGTTAAAAATAAAACAAGAGTAACACTTTACCATACCTTTTCTTGTATAAACTAAAGTCAAAACCTGATATTGCAAAAATAAAAATAGCGGGGGCTAATTGAGAAAGTACATCTACTACTTAAAAGCAGAACTCTATTTGTTAAGTAGCTCTTTCAAAGTGTGAATACAATTACAAACGAACTTAGAAGATGTATACAGGGTAAATCAGAAATAGGTACAAATATTCAAATCAATAATAGATTGGCTCAAGTAAAATTCAATGGTACTATTCATTTTTCAAAAACCATTAAATTATTTTTTTGAATTAAAAGATAAAATAAAATTTTGTTTGAGAACAGCTGATGATACATAGAAAATGCATTTAAGCTGTAGAAGGTTATTACCTAATTGTAAAGTAAATCCAAAGTGACAAACACGTAAAAACTTGTCCGGCTTGTGATAACTGAATAGAAACTACTGACCTACCTAATAGTATTGGTTTGTGGCAGGTGATAAGAATTTTTTTCCACTTCTATCTTACTCTCCTTTGCATAACATGTTTTTGAACTCAAATTTTTGTTATTATCCTGCGGTACTCAAACAATTTTGGGTCAAATTTTCAATTATTATTTTCTCATATCTTAAGGGTCCCATTGCCAAAGAAATGTTTTTTTCTAGTTTGTATATATTGTAATCGACCATCGGATTTAATATTTGTACCTATTTCTGATACACCCTGTATAATCATAGATAATAACAGAACTAAATAAATTTGACACAACAACTTACAGCAAATATATGATATTATTAACTTTCCAAAATTATTTACGCATATCTAACATAAACAAACTTTCGGAAGATACTGGTAGGACTTTATAAAATTGGAACAGAATTTATTTGCTATAAAATGTTTCAAAAGTTCTATCGTATTGTTGGTTTAAAAGGTTAAAACCTGTTTGTATATTATTTAAATTTTTATTACAGTAATTGACGAAAAACCAAACCGTATTAAGTAGAAAATTTTGATCATTAATAGACGGAATCGCTTGAAACAAAGCAATTTGAAGATAATAAGCAACCTCTTTTTTTTTACTTTTCTTCGGCCTCTAATTTCATAACGTGTTCTTTTCGTAGCTTCATCATTCTTTACTCGCAAATTATTAAGAACGGCTTCTTTGATCTCCAACTCCCCTGCGAGGCTCTTGTCGTTACATAGCAACCTCGTATTCAAGTCAACAATCGTACTTTCTACGTTACAAAGTAGGGTGGCGCTTCCAAGCAACATTGTTGCCAATTTAATTCAGAGACTGCAGTTAGCGAAATTACTTGCATAACGAACGAAATATTTTAAATTAATTTTGACCTGGAAATTATGAATAATTACCAACACTAGATTTCAAATTACTTTCCGAATTATTATTTACGATATTCTTCATAAACGCCTAACGAGTAGACATACCGCCGCCTTCATTTTTAAACCCTAATGTCGGAAATTATTCGTAATTTTGTTTATGTTGGAAATGTATTCGATCTAGTAGATATAAATCTTAATAAAAGCGATTCTGTTCTTCAAGGTTATGCGTGTTGGCTATTATTTTCTTCCAGGCCGTGAATGCCACTGACTTTTCTGTAGAGCATATTTCGCGAAGGATGCGGAATTGCGGATATCTGTAACATGTTACTTCATTTATCTCCATACGGTGCCGTTCACACACGGAAGCGCATTTTATTTTCGCCGAGTACATCGTAACGTCGCATGAATATCGGAGCGGTTGCGTACGTGGAAAGATTCTGTAAAAAAATCGACCCCATGGTTCCCAATTTATACCATTTTCTAATCTGCTGTTGAAAACTCGCGATGAAGGCTAAACACGCTATTTATTTTGCAGTAAGATGGCTAAATGAATTATTTAATTGCAAATATTCTTACTTACTTTGTAGAAAATGCGTTGTGTTTTAGAATCTCATCAGTGAAATATGGAAGTAGGCAAGACAAATATTTTTCGTTGAAGGCAAAACATAGATACAGACTTACAGTGGTGTATAAAAGTTCTGCATCACCCAAGAAAATAATTATTTCTTGAAGTTCAGCAACATTTTTAGCTTAGTTTCCAAAAATTACTTTTAAATATTTGATTTTAATTACTATGTCAACAACTTATCTCTTAATTAGGTACTTAGAAATCCATAGAAAACAATTAATGTAAGTGTAACGACTGGAAATAAGATATGGGTTTATTAACATTTTTTGCTTCGAGTAGCATTCCACGTCACACCCTTAAGTTTGGACCACACCTTCTGCATCACCCTGTATATAAAGCTATATTAAGCTAGCCTATAAGAAAATAGATTGTTTAACCACATATACATCAAATACGATTTTGTTTGTTTCCGATCATTGGTTTAGCATCGTAGAATATGTAACTTGGATTCTAGGTAGCAAAATTGATTGTTTTGGTTTATATTCATCTTCAGGAAGGCATAGAGAAAAATTTTCAACCTTACTCGTGCATTCTTGAGCTGTAATTTAACAAATATGAGTAAAAATGTAATCATTTTGACAGCTTCATACTAAAGTGTAAATTTGTGAACTTAATACTTTTCTTTTTTTTGAAAAATATGTTTGTATAAATGTGCTAAAGTATGTGAGAAAGCGTTGTGTTAAATTTTATTAACATTGAAGTTGTTCTTTTTTAATTTATTTATAATTAAATTTAAAACCATTTGTCAATTTCCAAATGCATTGTCGAAAGCATACCAAATGATATCGAAATGTTTGTATTTTTGTGAGTAACACAGTAGTTTTTATTTTGTAGTAAAATTATTGATAAGTATGTAAATATTTACATTTGTTAATATTTACTCAATTTAATGCTTTGTTCTGATTGAGGGAGCCCTTAGGGGACAGATAAGATTTTGTTTGTTTCTTTGCAGTTGCTGGACAAATCACTCATTTTCACAGGTTTTTGGCTTGAAATTGAAGTTCAGTCGTTAAAAAATCTTTGAGCAAAAGGCACGCTTGTTCGCAGCTCCACAAAATTGTAATTTTGTGTAATTATTGTAATGTTTTGATAATACAACAATGTGTTAGTGGTTAAATACGTCTTTGCATTGTTTTAATCTTACTTACGTCCAAAAATTATAAGAAAATTTCGAAAAATTCGAACTTCGCAGAAAGAATTGCTAGTTGGCGTCGCTTACGTCATTTGTTTCTTCGGTCGTCAATTGTTTATGGCCCAATCTTCAATTTGTTTTGACAAGTGAATGAAAACGTCAATGCCACTTATTGAAAACTTCTAATCTATAAGAAATAATTAAAAATAACTAAATATAATTAAATAAATAAAAGGAAAGTGCTTCGGAAGTTGATATTAAAATACAAATAATAAGTATAAAAGAAGAAACTCCAATACGGAAATTTACCTCAAAGTCAAATTGGAGGTTATAAATATTACCTGTACCTGTACTTATATAAGTTTATGAACAATTAATGGTGCATCTTGATTGGAAAGAAGTATTGCGAACTGAAGTTACTTAGTTGATGGCGAAGATTTGGTTTCAACTAATACCATTTAATTACATTAATTTGTACACAATTTTTTCTGAACCACGAGTTTCGCTACGGACACTGATATATGATGATGCACGTGATGCAAGATCTTTCGCACTGAAGCGGACAAATTCAAAAATCAAGACAGGATTAGATTTCACCAAGATTGTGGTTAAATACACAATTTAAGAATATGGAGCTGTAGGTAATTAACTGGCCATTGGCCTATATACAGAAGAAGAAGAAGAAGAAGAAGAAGAAGAGGAAGAAGAAGAAGAGTTTGGTTTTTCTTTTACCAGAACAAAAATTTCAAACAATAAATAAAATACTACCTGGTGTTTTAACGTTTATTTTGTATAATGAATTTGAATATTATCTTGTGTCCGTTAAGGGAAAGCACTTATAACGTTGAATTGCATTGTGCTAATTAGATTCTGTATTATTAATTCTTCTAATCTATGTTTTTCTTTTTTGTGTGTGTTTTCACTTTGTTATCAGCTATTCGAGACTGCACAGTTTGTCCAATTATAACAGCGATACTAAGATTTTCATAAAAAGGTTGGTGCAACATTCAATTGATTTTATGTTGGTTCAACTATTTATGGATTTGTTTATTTTGGATATTAAACAAGAGGAAGATATCTTAATTAAGAGTCTGATATTGTTTTAATGGCGCCCAATGTGTATGTTTAACCATCCGCTTAATTTTATTTTGCTCAACTTAATATTTATAATTAGTAGTATATAGTTTTAGTTAAGGTATCACAGAAATCCGATGGTAGATTACAATATATACAAACTGAAAAAAACATT
This sequence comes from Limonius californicus, assembly GCA_014611495.1. NCBI lineage: Eukaryota > Metazoa > Arthropoda > Insecta > Coleoptera > Elateridae > Limonius > Limonius californicus. The sequence goes on along the minus strand of JABXWE010001989.1, from coordinate 32,916 downwards.
TCTTTGGCAATGGGACCCTTAAGATATGCGACAATAATTGAAAATTTGACCCAAAATTGTATGAGTACCGCAGGAAAACAACAAAAATTTGAGTTCAAAGACATGTTACGCAACGGAGAGTAAGATAGAAGTGCAAAAAAATTTCTTATCACCTGCGACCAACCAATACTATTAGGGAGGTCAGTAATTTCTATTCAGTCTGTTGTTGTTATCACAAGCCAGACAAGTTTTTAGTGTTTTACGTGTTTGCTACTTTGGATTTACTTTACAATTAGGTAATAACCTTCTACAGCTTAAATATATTTTCTATGTATCATCAGCAGTTCTCAACCAAAATTTTATTATATTTTTTAATTAAAAAAATAAACTTAATGATTTTTAAAAAATGAATAGTACCATTGAATTCTACTTCAGCCAATCTATTACTGGTTTAAATAGTTGTATCTACTTCTGATACACCATGTATACTCATTTGCATCCATCTCGAACTATCGACGGTTATTGTAAGTACTAATATACATTTTTAGGAAATATTTTATGGGCGTCGCAAACACATAAGAGCATAAGCTACTCTATTGGCTCAGAAAACTAATAAATTTTATATACTAAAGCCCAGGAGAAAGGTTCGGCCATTGATAAAGTAACTAAGAGATGAACCCTAAAAGGGGATAGCATTGATTTTAGCTTTTCAAAAAAGATGTATCGAGATCGTGTGATAAGCCCAGATTGTGCGTCGTTTCATATTTTTAGTTTTCGTTTGGTAATAATAATTTCGCATATGGCACAATAAGAGAGCTCAACTATTGAAGTAATATTGTCTTTAGATAATAACAAGGTATTTGCATTGGTGACCGTTTTAATTTAAAAAAATAGATACAAAAAACTGAATCAGCTCAAGTCTTAATCTAATTAATGCTAAATTCAGTCGCCGTAGATACAATAAAATCAAACCAATCCTACTTTCATAGGTATAGCAAATATAATTAATTTTACCGGCAATTAATTTGGTTAATGGTTTTTGTAAAACAAACACGCACAGAGCCATTGCAGAACATCCAAAAATAAACTAATATTTAATGCAGAGCAATATAATCCTTATAGTTTTGATTTAATGTTTGTACAATTGTCGAAACTCAGCATAACTGCAGAAAGAGAAATTTCTAAACTGTTTCCACACAGTAATTAATTCAATATACAGATTAAAATTAACATTTTTTTCCTTGGTCCTAAAAAGTTTCCAAATTCCATAATTTTATTCTATTCTGTTTTCAAGTCAATACAACAATTTGTTTTGTGAGCAAGTGCAATATCATGCTTGTCAACCCTTTGACTAAATGACATTGTCATAAACATGCGTTTAACATGTGGTGTAGATTGCTTACTGAATTCAGTTTCGTAGTTCGTATTAGTTGTTAACTTGACGATACCTTACGGAGGTAATTGGCCCATATTGTAGGCAGAGAACTAATTAATTCTCATGTGTTATATGCTCGGTAATTAACCCTCGCACGCTGTAACAGAATACGTTTCAAACATACATGCATACCTGTACGTAATACAGAGACGTGTGAGAATTTACAACAATTAGATTTATTGCAATTTGTAGACAAGTAAGACTTTATTAGATTATACTTACTTACCTTAATTTGTTTACAATAGTATTCGTTTAAATGCAGTTGCATATTATGTTTAATAATAATTAAATAAATTTGTGTCTATTAAAATGAACCATTCAAATTTTGTTTATTTATTTGCCAGATCTATAATTAAAATGTTTATTAACAGTTTTACTCTACTATTAATGGATAAATTTGAAACTGTTGATTTACATGTGCATGCAAAAGTTTTAAATTCTCATCATATTAGTGATGTCAGCAATATCAATCATGAACTGTCGATAATGTCAACACTCCCATGGCACTTTTTATTCCAAGAAATAATAGCCATTATACTGTATAACATCTTGACCTAAAAAAATTTCTTTTACCATTTTTGCGTTATTTTTAATTAAAGACAACAATCAGGAAAAGGGAATAATAGCACAACTGTTGTACCAGAGCGCACTAAATTCTGTTGTGCGCCGAGAATGGAGAACATCTGCAGTTGATATGACAATTATTCACTCAATTGCACATATTCATACATAGAAATAGGGCTCATATTACGCACCACTTACTGGCTTAGCTTCAGATTTGTTTACGCCTTCCATTTACTGCCTCATTATTTGCGTCCGATATAAATCCGATACACATGTTAAGGTTACTCATGTGTGGCCCATATTGGATTATTTCCACTACAATCTGAGAGGGAAGAATATTATATTTTTTCCAGCCCCCTGGACAACTAAAGGGGCTTAAGAAGTTCAGTTCACCATAAATACTTCTTGCCGCTCACATATCACTTTGAAATAAATTTGTATGTCTCAAGAATCCATGTTTTTGTCTTAAAAAAGTCTTGTATGGAATCTGCTCGCCTTCATTTATCTAGACAAAACAGATTTCTTCTTACAGAAATTGGTTATTACACACATACGTAGTATTTTTATAATATAGTAAGTTTAGATCCGGAGATCATGCACGCCATTTATTTCAGTATTTGTTAACATATATCATCTAAATATTTTGTTGGGATTCATACAAAGAATATCCTTAAAAACAAGATTATATGTTTGCCACACGATGCTCTTATAGAGACATTTACGAAAAATTGATATTGTCTATCAAATTATCAAATTTGGTGTAGGTTTTGTTCCACTAAGTATTGTTTACGACGATTCAACAACTTACACTTCGTAAACTGATATTCTATAGTACTAAGAGATATCTTCCTATATACAGACAGTACATCAACTAATATTTAACTGTCATGGCGTTTCTGTAGGCGGTAATCAGTTCATGATTAAATATAAAATGTTTGATGTGTTATACCTAAAAATTCTTCTAATTATTTTCGTTCAACATCATACACAAATGTATGTAAAAGTTATAATATAGTGGCCGACCTTCAGAGAGGTATTGTTGATCCGCTAGTTGTTGAACATAAAATTGTAGTCAATTTTAAATAATACTGCTGCAGGACAGGACATCAAGAAAATTCAGAAACTGACGAAACGACGATTAGACGTAAAATTTTTGTCGGCGTTGAAGTACTACCATCTCCTGAGACGTAGCAATATGTGAAAAATGCAGATTATTAGATGTGAAATTTTACTTCCTGCTAAGAAAATGCGTTTTAGACTAATCAATGATCATGCAATGTTAAAATATCTTAGTAGAAAAACGGACGAAAGAAAACTAGGTGTAGCAATGTAGTATGTATTAACATACTGCATTTTGAAAAATTCTTGTAGATGATAAGAATAGCACATCAATATTGATTGCAAATTTAGGAAAACAATATTGTTCCACAATATGTAAATATCGTAGGGACAGTAAAAATACTGAAACCAGAAAAATCATTTTGGCTTATTAACTCCTCAACAATATTTAAAATTCTTGTAGAAGATAAAAATAGTACATCACTATTATTTGCAAATTAAAAAACCAATATTGTTCGACAATATTTAAGAATCTAAGAGTCAATAAAGATAGCAAAATCGAAACAAAAAGGAATAAAAAAATAAGGCAAACAATGTGTGCAGCATCAGTATTATACCTGTTGGACTAACTAACCCCTCAACATTTTCTAAGCTACTTGTAGAAGATCAGAATAGTACATCAATATTTTTTACAAATTAAAGAAAAACAAATTGTTCGACAGTATTTAAAAATCTAAGGGACAATAAATATAGCAAAATCAAAACTAAAAAGAATAAAAAAAATAGGTGAAAAATTGTATGCAGCATCGGTATTACACCCGTTAGCCTAACTAACGCCTCAACATTTTCTAAGAATCTTGTAGAAGTTAAGAATAGCACATCAATATTGTTTGCAAATTAAAAAAAAAACATTATTGTTCGACAATATTTAAAAAAATAAGGGACAATAAAGGTTGCAAAATCAAAACAAAAAAGAATAAAAAAAAAAATAGGACAAACAATGTATGCAGCATCAGTATTATACCTTTTGGACTATCTAACGCCTTATCATTTTCTAAGCTACTTGTAGAAGATTGGAATAGTATTGTTTGAAAATTAAAAAAAACAACAATATTGTTCGACAACATTTAAATATCTTAGGGATAGTGAAGACAACAAAATAGAAAAACAAAAATTAAAAGAAATAGTTGAAACAATATATGTAGCATTGACATGATACTTTTTGGACTAATTAACGTCTCAACAATTTCAAAGGAACTTGTAGGTGATTAGAATAGTACATCGATATTATTTGCAAATTAAAAACCATTTTGTTCGACAATATTTAGATATCTTAAGCACGGTAAAGATATTAAAACCAGAACAATAAAGATTAAAGAAATAGGCGAACAATGTATGCAGCATTGACATGATACCTTTTGGACTAATTAACGTCTGAACAAGTTGTAACAATTTTGTAGATGATAAGAGCAGTACATCAATATTGTTTTCAAATTTAAAAGAACAATATTGTCCGACAATATTTAAATATTGCGACAATAAAGATATTAAAACCAGAACAATAAAGATGAAAAAAGAATAGGCGTAGCAACGTATGTAGCATAACATGATGCCATTTGCACCAATTTAACAGCAATTTAAACTTCTTCAATTTTTTTTTTATAAATACAGCAATATAGCAATAACGTAAATACTAACTTATAATTAATGAAATTTCAAATCAAGTTTTCGTGAGATATTATAATCATGTCTCATATCTCTAATCTAGTCTAGTCAAATTGTGTGTGTACAATTTTTTAATGAAGATAATAATAAGAATTATGTAATATCTAATACTAGCGATCTTTTTAATTAAGCGAAGTAGTTTATTTCTTGTTTATTCAGTTCCGAGTATGCTAAGTAATACTATTAGTTTCATTCATAATAAAAAAGGTTTCAATGAGAAAGCGGAAATCTCCGTAACATTCAATAAAGTTTAGCGGAATTATTGTTTCAAATTTCACCCTCATCGCGTACTGCGAAGTCTACAAGCAGCTTGATAATTGGCAAAGTTAAATTGCGACAGGTTTTGTGCCGTCACTTCCCAACGATATTATTACTTCATTGAAACTCTGTAACAGTACCTGATGTAGTTTGCCATTAGATCTAACTAGTCTGATTTTCATATAGAAATGCTTCAAGAATTACTTGATGTATAAGGAAAATGTCAGTAGGGCAGTAAACTATCTGGCAGGTATACAGCGTTTTAATGTAATGGAAGTTAAAACGTATTACGAAGCAAAAATATTTGAAAAGGCACAAATAATAAGTAGAAGTTTAAATAAAAGCTTCTTGAACTAAGTGAGCAGCGGAACGCCTTTTTTATAAAAAGAAACAGCAAGAAATTATTTGCAATCATAAGAAACTACTTCGTTCAAGGAATTTGTACGTAATATTTTGTAGTGTGAAAGTTTCCTAAGAAATAGAAATTACTAGATGATTTCTGATATATTTCTGCAACTTTATAATAATTTAAATTTACGCAGTTTTTGTGCTTACAAATACTTTATATAAGCTGTATTCTAAAAATCATGATTAACTTAAAACGTTCCCATAGCATTCTGTTGTACGCTGTAACAAGTTACAGGAAAATAACAAACTTTTCTTAGTTTAGGAAGAAATTACAGTTGAAAATTTGTTAATATACGAAGGGTGTCCAGTGACTAAGATGCATTTACGAATTGTAAACAAACTGCTTCATTAATAGAAATCAAAGTATGCCATATAAAAGTATATAGTTTAAACTACCTTTCACCATAATCCTCACTACTATTCAGACGTTTGTCCCAACGACACGTAAATTTCTTTAAGTACACGCTCTTCCTAAAAACTGGGCTCCAAATTACTGCTATACTTTTTCTCGACACTTGTCCACGTTTCAAACCTTTTACCCAGCGTGAGCAATCGAAAATCAGAAGTAGCCAGGTTTCAACTGTGTGCGGATGGCAGAGAACCTCCGAAATGTGTTTATAAATCCAGACCTTCGTCTGGTTCGTAGAGTGTGATCTTAACCCTCCAATTCCCATACGTCTAGTTTATTAAAAACTAAGCAAAATCTTGCTAACGTGCCTAGCTAAGGATTACTTTTAACAATGTGTATAGCAGTTTTTTTTGAAAACTTGATAGTTTTTGAAAAAAAAAAAAAATGGGTACAAAGACTACTATATTATGTTCGATAACTTTTATTCATATTCAAGTAACATTTCAAAAGAAAAGCATATAACATAAATGAGAACTCAAAAAAACATATAAAATCTAACAGAAAAATAATATTTGATCACTTCGAATGAAATTCATACCAGCAGTGAACGTGTAAACCAACTTTACAATACTGGCACATAATACGTGTTCTTTGGTGACATAATGCGCACCTCCGTTAACTGCAGGCTACTTGATGGTGACCAGAATAATCTCCGGATATTCTCGTTTCTGGCTGAACTCTTTGTTCTAGTGGTATTCCACAAGATTGGTCCTTACGTGGAGCAACAGCATATTTAAAAAGATAAACTTGTACTATGTTTCTGCGAAACCGACAGTAGGTAAGCTTATTATGCGAGCACCCCCTCATAACCAGCCATGCATTTTGACACGTTGCATCAAGTCCGAAGGCAAATAATGGATACTACCATTTTTTGCCTCTTAGACGCATAGAATGAACATTTTCATCGAAGCGATCGACGCCTCCCATGTACCTGTTATATTTTTGCACAACTGAAGGAGAGTCTACCTGTATTTTTGTTCTCTTACCGCTGACTGATCCGACTCTGTCAACTTTTTGAATAGGTAGCAGGCTGTGGCAATTTGTGGCAAACGTTACGATATTATTATCATGCCATCTTAGAATAAGAATATCTTTGTTTGTTTGGAAAGAAAAACTACCACGAGTTTCCTTTTTTAGAACCGAAACTTGCGTAATAGGACATTTAGCTAAACGATTGTCACGAATTGTGCCAGTCCCACCAGTTTTGTTTTCACTCAGAACTGAAAGTAATGGTAGGCTGGTAAAGAAATTATCAAAATAAAGATTATATGGTCCTACTTCTTTTGGTAAATGTGATTCCAATTCCGAGATAACAGCTGCTCCTAGTCCATACTCGTCTTGACGTGGTAACTGTGCAGATTTTGCACCCTGGTATGGCTCAAACATTATCAGATATCCATGTCGTGTAGCCGCAGACCACAATTTGTAGCCGAATCTTATCGGTTTGCCATGTATATGTTGTTTGGTGCCATGTCTACCATAATAAGGGACCATAGTCTCATCGACAGATATATGAGTTGAAGACAGCAGTTCAAAATTTTTTACAAAGTTTTTATTCAGTAAGTCGAAATAAGCCCTAACTTTAGCAAACTTATCATTTTCAGTACTTGTGGGTGTCGGATTTGATTTTCCAAAACATGCGTACATACTTCGGCGTCATGTATCTTCTAAGCAGTAGAATAGCAATATACACCTTTGCTTCCTGAAGTGTAAGGTTGAGGGTATGATTTCGTTGTAAGGCGTATATGTTTGACATTTCCACAATTAGTTGCATTATTTCGTCCGTAAAAAAGATTTCGAAACATTTCACAGGTGTAAGCAAGAAATTATCAGAGACTTTTGTAATTTCCTCGTTATCGCCTCTACCCCTGTTTGTATTAAAATCTTCAGATATATTAGACCATTTGTACAATGGTTTTGAAGCTATCCCTGATTTCTTTGTACATACCTGTCTCTTTTTCGAATTGACAGTTTTTGCCTCGGCCGCTTTTTCTGTTGGAAGTTTATTCAAATCGGTCGCTTTTGCCACAAGTTTTACCTCAACTTCTGATCTGAGAATCCTGCCAGGTAGTCTGTCTGTCTGCTTATGCTTCATCACCGCTGTCTCCATTAGTAAATTCATCGTCGTCAGGTGGAAATAAAGTAACATTTTCAACATCATCATCTTCATTGAATAACTTCTCCAATTCATGTAACTCCAATCTATATAAAAATAACTAGTTAGTTACTCCTACTGCCTAGTGTCACCTGTAGGTGACACCTAAAATTTTCTGTACAAAAACTCAGACGTGGCTGAAGTATTTCCTTCCACGCAAACAACAACGGGAAACTTACATATTTGAGATAGAAAAAATTAACATTTGAAATAAAATACTTACGCTCTCGTATATTTATAGCGAGTATAACGAGAAGATGTAGGAAGATTTGCCATAATTGCTCAGAGCTTCAAAAAACCGTTGGCTCAAAACAAAAATGGCTAACAAATAACAAGTTTCAACTTATTTATAGCTTAGACTAAGTCTCCCTGTAGCGTACAATAGCATAAACTAAAAGATTTTTAGTCCAGCTCAGCCGTTGCACTGCAGGGTAAATCAAGGCACCTGTAAGTGACACTGGGAATTGAAGAGTTAAGATGCCGGGCAACAACTTGACGTCTGCCGTCAGTATTCCTATTCGTTTTTATTGAATGACTTGATATATTTTTTAAAACTTGGAATGTTTGAATTGGAACGGAGTTTCGTAACAGCAACTCCGCGTGTAATTCCTAAACTAAGGCCGCCCATTGCTTAGATAGGTAGTACCGATGGGCATCTTAGTTGCCTGTAAGTTTGAATCCGATCGATCCAACGTAAGTGATGTGCTACGTAAAGTACCTAAGTATATAATTTCCACATACGTAAATATATGCAATCGTATTAGTTGAAGTATAAAAATGTAATGTATTCCTATATCAAATGGAAAACAATAAACAGTGTTCAAATTCTAAATACATCAGTTTCTTGTTGTACTACAAATGGTAATTAGAAGCACAAAACAGTCTAGACTGTCAAGAAACAGTTCTTGGAGAAAAGGTAGATTCAAATCGTGTAAGTATTTGATGCCACGTTTAACACAAAAAAAGACAGTAAAATAAACCAGAATTTTCGTTGTATATCAAGATTGATGGCAATATTACATAACCCCTGAATTTACTACGCAGAGAAAAATAACAATAATCCACAGAGAATTAACAGACAAGAAAGGGATTTGACGACTGAACAGAAAAATCAATCTGATGGTCCCCGGGGTCCTCGAATGTTTAGCGGCTGAATTTGATGGTGATATAACCGAGAGAAGCAATTTTCTGATTTTGCTTCAATTTGTGAAGGTACGCATTCACAATTCCTTTCAGAGCTTTCAGCGCTGCCAACCGCTGTTAATTAGACACGCGATTAAACTGTAATTTATAACTTTTCTTTGTCGCCAACTAATTTAGAAGGGCGCGTATAAACGCGAATGTTACTAAACTATTCGAGAAGTTTCAGTTCCATGTATGAAATCCGGATAGAGCATATCCCGGGGGAAGTGTAGTAACACGTTAATTTCATTCAACTGTATTGATTGTTTTGTGCTGGCTCGCTCTTGGAAAGGTCTTAGACAGAGGATAATTAACTGTATTATAGTTTACACCAAAATGTAGACGCAGCAGAATGTGTATGTTCTTTTAGTGCTTCAACTGCTACCAATAAGTTACACGGGAATGCGGGTAAACGTAAACTAACACACTGCAGAAATCTAAAACATATTAGAAGAATCACTAATAATACCAAATAGGTTTCACAAGGAATAGTTTTGGGCCAATACGTATTAGTTACATAGACGATTCTAAAATTACTTGGAACAACTGTACTGTACTGATGATACTTTGATGATACACTAGGTTATAGCTAGAGAATCTGCTTCTTCATTTCTCTTCGCCCCGTGCCAAAGAATTAACTACGAAAGAGGATAAATATTTCGAGATTAAGAAGGAAGGAACTCCGCCTGCGACTCTTAGGTGACTAAGGGTCGTTGCGGGTTCCAAACTCGGTTAAACGAGGATGGTTGTGGCAATGAGGGCAGCAACTGATTACACTGAAAACCTACAATTGTCTGAACTGTTTCCAAAATGAAAGTGACTTTTAAAACTCAATTACCCCGGACGAGTATAGCGGAAAGCTCCGAATCTCGGCTACAGTAGTAGGCAGCCCCACGGATTCTGGAGGTGGGGGGGGGGGTCAAAATCTCACAGCCAAATGCAGATACGTAACACAAGAGAATGTAGAAGTGGAAAAAGAAGAGAACAATATCCATCGGAACATGGAATATCCAAGGCATAAGAACAAAACAAAGGTAAGTTATCACAGAGATAGAAAGACTAAAGACAGATATAGTTATAATAACGGAAACCAAGAAAAAAGGTACAGGAGAAGAAATTCTAGGTAAGTATTACAGTACATGGAATGGGGTACCTGAAAACGAAAACGCAAAAAGCGGAGTAGCTGTATTATTTAAGAAAAAATAGAAAAAATATATATCTTCCTTTGAATAATACAACGAAAGAATAATCAGGATAGACATTAAAATATATGGACAACCAACAGAAATATTGGGTTTATATGCAATAAATGACAACGCAAATAGGGATGAAAAAGATGCCTTCTTTGATAAGTTATCAGGCTTAGTAGATAGTATATTTACCCACCAAAGAACTCATCATCATAGGAAATCTCAATAGCCGTGTTGGGAAAAAAGGAAAACGACATAGTAGGGAGCTTTGGAGAGAACGTAGGAAACGATAACAGCGATAGACTTATTAACCTCTGTAGATAAAATGAATACAGCATAACAAACACATTTTTCCGACATAAGCACATCCACAAGTATACACGGATAGACCCTACAAGGAACTTAAGATCAATAACAGATCTTCTCATGGTGAAAGAGAAAAGAAATTTCCAAGTAAAGGACGTCAGAGTATATCGACAAGTAGAATGTGCCAGTAGCCATCATATGGTAACAGATCACCTCACATATACATATAAGAAAGAAAGAAACCCGACGCAGGATGATACAGAAGAGATGGAAAAGATAAACGAAAAAACATTTAAAACTGAACTACTCAAGCAATTTATTACTGTGTGCCTACACAAAAATAGATAGGAAAATAATCTAGACATGAACAAAGACGCAACACCGGGAAGAAATGTACCAACATTTAATAAAAGTCATTTTTGAATCAGCGATGGAGGCATTGAGAACTGAAGACAAGAAAAAGTGGTATTTAGAACAATTTTCCGAAGATTTAGAAGATGTAATCAAAGAGGAGAAAAAAGCGTATATGAGATGGATATCTTCACAAACATCCCAAACATGAGAAGAATATGTTCACCTTAGAATAGAAGTAAAAACCAGAGTAAGAGACGAGAAAAACGAATATTGGGACAAACTATGCAATAATATAGACAATACACTAGCATATAACAGATCTTCCGTAGCTAGGAATACAATAAAGAGAATAAGAAACAGTAGGAATACAACAGGCATAATTCAGACAATATCGTCGGAAAAATGGATAGAACACAGTTCCAAACTGCTACAAGAAAGTAGAAAGAAATACTTAAAAGATGAAGAAATTTCAGAGACTAGTGAAGAAGCGGAAATTACCGAAAATAAAATACATGAAGCACTTAAAAAACAAAAGATAATAAAGCCCTTGGCTAAGGAAATATAAAAATGGAATTGCTTGTATGGAGGAAGAAAACTTAGACAATAAATAAAATATATAAAAGATTTGTACAGTTGTCACTGTCTTCCTTCTCTCAACCTTCCTCTCCACTCTTCTCTGTTGTTCCATTCCCCCTCTTGAAGCCCTCGATTTTCCATTGCTTCGTCTACTTCGTTGCGCCATGATCTCCTTGGCCTTCCTATTTTTCGTCTTCCCATAGTACTCCACTCTGTCATCTTTTTTATACATCTATGTTCTTCCGCCTTTCTAACGTGTCCGTACGATAACAACCGTTTTTCTTTTATACATGTGTTGGCATCTTTTTCCCTTCCCAATCTTCTCTGTATCGCCTCCTTCGATACTCTGTCCATTTTGGTTAGCCTGCAGCATCTCCTCCAAAACTCCATTTCCGTTGCTGATATCTTTCTCTTGTTTTTCTTGTTGGTAACCCATACTTGCGCCACGTAGGTCATGATACTCTGTACCATTGTACTGTATATCCTGCATTTGGTGTTTTTAGTTATATCTCTGTTCCATAAGATTGAGTTAAGTTGCCTTATATATGTTCTAGTTAGCGCCGGTCTGCTTTAGACAATATTTAACAAAATAGAAGAAGGATATGAAATGCCCCAAGAATGGCGAGAATCATATCTTGGCTCAATATGTAAGAATTGAAATAAACAACAATGTTCAAATTACAGAGGCATAGGTGTAATCCCATCCATATCTAGGCTCTCGGAGTAAACTTTAGTGAAGAACAAAGTGGGTTTAGGAAAAATAGATTATGCTTATACAATACACACACAATAATACAAGTTATTGAAAAAAAATAAGGAAAAACAGAAAGACACGGATTTAGGATTCATAGAGCTAGAGAAAGCGTACCATAGCATACCGAGAACTCTAATATTGGCAGGGTATGGAAGAGTAGGAACAAAGGAGAAGTGGATAAACATAGTAAAAAGGCAATACGCAAACAATAAATCTATGTATATTTATATAAATAGGGAAAAAAGTTACCAGAGAAATATTAACAACAAACGACTTAAAACGAGGATGTAGTGCATCATGCCTACTTTTTAATATATACATAGAGCAAGTCCTAGAAGCATGGTATAAAAAATTGGTATACAAATAGAAAACAGTACACTACACTTTCTACTCTTTGCAGACGACAAAGTCATATTTGAACAACATCAAGGCGACTTGGAGTACATGTTCTGAAAACTAAAAGAAGATTTCGAAAAATAGGTTTTGAAAATGAACTTCGGAAAAACCGAATATGTATGTATTGGAAGAGACGAAAACAATTTATATATAGACGGACAGGAAGCTAAACACTATGACAAGATTAAATACCTAGATACAAACATCAGCTCCACAGGCACGTGCGAAAGAACTGTTTCTTCAAGAATTGCGTTGGGCAAAATGGCCACGCAATCTTTACATGCCATATTATGGAATGAAAATATAAGTCAAGGAATAAAGCTGCACATCTTTCATAGAATTGTTGAGAGTGTAGTCCTCTACGGCGCGGAAATGTGGCTACAAACACAGGCCAATAGAAATAAAATATGGAGACTAGAGCTAGACTATATGAGAAGATGCCTGAAAGTAACTAGGAAAGACAGAATAAGAACAGAGGCGATCTGGAGAACAATGGGAGTAGAACGATCGATTACCAGAACCTTAGAAAACAGAGCACTACAATGGTATGGACACGTAAAGAGAATTCCAGAACAACATTGTCCAAGAAAAGTTTACTGAATGAACTACGTTTGGCAGAAGAAGAAGGAGAAGACCAGCCTGAAGTTGGGAAAAGGGCTAAAAGGAGGAAACTGGGGAAATAAAGATTTTTGGAAACAAAAACCAGCAAACATAACAGGCAAAAGCTGATAGAGGAAGGAAGGAAGACTTCGTAAGTCTTCTGCCAGAATTTTTGATACTTTGATAATGTACCAAAATGACAGCTGATCTAATATTAAAAAAAATTGTAAATACTTAACAATTATAAAGATATGTATGGAAAACTGTTTACTAAGAGTGAACATGCAGAAACATGGATGTTTTGCAATGGCACTAAACACCCAATACCAAAGTATAATGTTGATAAACGATAGTTCCTTTTCTCGTGATACTTCGTGAACAGCCAAAATTGCTAAAAATTTACAACAAGTATATTTTAATATCCTCCACAGATTCGTATAATTTCTTTTTCAAACGTTTCCTATACGATATTTTATTGGTTCTTTTTTTTTCAGGGCAGATGTTATGTAGCCATTTCTAAATTGTAAGTATCGGGGTTTTCCGCATGTAATTCACATCCAATAACATTTTAGATGGTTTATAAACGCACGTCGATGCCAAACCGCATTCTCTGTGTAAATTCCCATAGATAGGTAGTTTGACTTCATTACCCTACTCAACATATCCTCTTGAGAGTTAGTAATTAATTTATATAAAACAATTTCTTAAATATGAATAAATTTAAAATAATTAATCTAAACCTCGCGAAATCAGAGTTTGATCAAGCTCAATTCATACAGTAATGAATAGCGCAGGTTTTTCGAGCGTTTGGAGAACGAAATTAGGTTCAGAGCTTAGAAGCCGTTTACAAATGACGCTATTTATCAGCGCTAGTTCTATGGCACTTTTTCACGTTCACCCAACAGCACAACAGAAGAAAATACTAAACAACTGAGAGCTTTAAATCGAGCATGAAACCGCTTTAAAATTACGGAGGTCACAACTTTAATTACAACCGCACCTTTAGTGGAAACGAAATAGTTTCAAGAACCTTCCTGTTTCATGATTAGTTATAAGGGAGGAAAGGACAGTTAATAAAGGAAACATAAAATACAAATATTGTACTTTTTTTTCAGTAAGTCGTTTAGGTTACAGTGCCTCAGGAACAACTGCAGACGGATCCAGACAGAACAAAAAAATGTTTTTTTGCAGTTTGTCCAAGGATACCATCTATAGTTTATTGTTTGCGCTTCTTGGCTGACTTATTAGCTGCGTATTTGCTCTTTGTTGCCCTCGATGGGCTTCCAAAGTTATATATGCAGAATGTTGCATGTGCTGTTTATATTATTTCAACTTTTTTTATGACTCGTATAGTTTTGCATGTGATTCATAATAAGTTTTGTAAACCGTAAGAATTAAATCATATGTTCAGGTGCATGATGTACTATTAGAGCGGACTCATTTAAATATATGTTAACCACATAGACATACTAAATTATTTCTTAAACAGGCTGTCAATTTGGAAAAGAACAAGATGTAGGTATTGAACTTTCCTAGAACACTTTTCTACAACCTGGAGGGGGAATCATCATGACTCATAAGGTAACCTTCACCATTCAACCCTTTGGGTTCTTGGTAACCGAACAAAACAATTCCAAATGGTAGCACCCACT
Source organism: Limonius californicus (assembly GCA_014611495.1). Lineage (NCBI taxonomy): Eukaryota > Metazoa > Arthropoda > Insecta > Coleoptera > Elateridae > Limonius > Limonius californicus. Next base: position 17,914 of record JABXWE010001989.1, on the reverse strand, counting down.
TTGTGATACCTCAATGAACATTTTTGAATGTTTGTTGAGGAATAACTCGGAACTTCTGAACTATTCATTGTCGCACTAATGCGATGACTGAAGCTGGTTTTGCACACAACAAATTTAATGTGGCCCCATAGAAAGAAGACTAATGAGATCAAAATCTGGAGACCATTCTATTTTTCTGGAACAAGTCGGGGTAGATAAGTATGCTACTATTGAATAATATTTTGTAAGAGCTTTTCAATGAGGAATCACAAAGTGGGTGTTACCATTTGCAATTTTTTATTGGGGTATCAAGAGCCTATGGGGTTGAATGGGGAAGATTACCTTATGAGTCATGATGATTCCCCTTCCATGTGGTAGACACATTTTCTAGAAAAGTGCAATACCCATTTTACTTCCAGAGATATATAACATTGTAAGTTTTCAAATTGACACCCTGTATATCAAACTCACAGATTGTAACCAGTAAGAAACAGAATCAGATAAACCATAAATATTTGTTCCTACTGAATTCTGCAAGAGTGACATTTGAATTTTTTTTGTTGGGTTAGCTACAGCCTAAGGGGATGAATAAGAAAGATCACCTTATGAGTCATGATGATTCCCCCTCCAGGTTGCAGAAACGTTTTCTGGAATAGTTCCATACCTATTTTACTTCCAGAGATATAACACATTGTACGTTTTCAAATTGACACCCTGTATATAAAACTTATAGTAGGTAACCAGCAAGTAATAATTTAGTAAAGTAACTTAGATTTTCGAAAATTACAGATCTATTCCCATTTATGTTAGTTTATAAAATAATTTTTATGTAATTCCCAATTACCAGTTGTTGATTTTCGAGAAATGTCGTCCACGAAGACGGAAATAAATACAACGGTTACATATCAAAATTTCAAACTTTAAACTCGTGTAATTTTCACAGAATGTCAATCTTTTTTGTATTTTCTAATCTACTCTACTTATGCCACTAGGTTAACTCTTTTTCAGTAAGAAGAAAACCAGCAGGAAATTTAGTTAATAAACTTTGTTATATAAACAATGTGACCAATTTTAAACAAAAATTAACTAAATGCGTCGAGCCTTTAGATTCTTTGAGTTCACTTCGCCCTTTCAAAACGACAAACCGCATCTAATTAAGGAAACAATAGTAAACGTAGTGGATAGACTGTTTTTATTAACTAATTGACGCATTATTCTTTGTTCCCCTATTGCAAGGCCGAAACGGCTTTCTACAAATTTAAGTGGCAAAGCCTTCCTTTGTTCGCCCTTCATTTGCTCGGCTAAATATGCACTTCCCTTTTTCGAGAAGTTCTTTCATCCCAATGCTGCATGAAAATGTTTTGTTTTAAGGAAATGAAAGCTTAAAGCGGAGGAAACCGGGTTTCTTTTATTCTTGGAAAATTTGTTAGGAAAACGAAGCAAATCTTCTGCTAAATTATATCACAAGCGTGGCATAAATATCAAAGCTCTTTAAAAACAAACTCACCATCAAATTGATTCATCCGTTTGTCGGAATCTGAAAAAGAAAGAAATTCGTTATGAAGGCATAACTAAACCTGCTATAATACGAAAAGAGCTTTGTAATATGAAACTGTAAAATTTTTTAAAAGTCGTATATCAATTATAGGTTAGAAGGATTCTTTTAAATCTTTCCACTGCTGTAACTTAAATTTTAATTAAAACAAACAATTAAATATGATTTGTTTGCAATCTAATTAATATTAATTTCAATGAATTAGGGCAAGAAACTTTTAATATTTCAATTTTGGTCGTAGAACATATCAGACACTTTAAATAGTGTTGAATATCCCTAAAAACCAAAACTTGGTCGAGAATAGTCTGCCAGGAGATAAGGGAAATTTAAATATTTGGTCTCTATCTCTATCTTGAAACTATACAACACGAGAAAACTTTTCCTGGCACTTGACAAAGTACATGTTTACAGCTGGCATATTTTTGTATGTTTATTCTAGTTTTCTTGGTTTTGATGAGAAATGCAACTTTAATTTAAACCTGGATATTACAAAATATTGTGGATGCCATTCTATCCCTTTAAGGTGAATGAGAAAGCATTTGATCTGTATTGCTATCTCACAATTTTTTGTTACTACGTCCCCGTCCTTCGATTAAAAATAATCCATTATACATACACAATTAGGCTGGAATGCTGGTTGCCCACCCGATACCCTATGTATAAAATACGTTACCCATCTAACTTAATGCTTATGCTCAATTTAGTTTGAATTGGGGTGCATTTAATTTAACGCCATGACAAATCTATACATCCGAAGCAAACATATTTTTCTTCTTAAGGTGCCGTTTGCATCACTGAAGATTGGTGACACTTTTGGCAGTTTTCTCGGTCCAGTCTCGTATATTTTTAAGCCACGTATATCTTCTTTTTGAAGCTCTTCTCTTCTTTTCTATTTTGCTTGCAGGAGATTGTGTTTCTTAGTCTGGTATATATTCCGGTTTCCAATATTTGGCTGATTAAAATAAACAGAAAGGTTCGAAAAACGTAGTGTTACATTCGTTTAATTTTGCCACTTTATCTGAATTAAAGTTCTACTTTAATTGCCGCTTTGTAGCCGATTACTACATTATTATTTCCCAAATACAGTTTGGTGTGGACCTTTTTTTGTAACCATGCAAAATTGCCGATTAATGTTTTGTCGGCGCGCTTGGCCCTGGGCGCTTTCTGCAAATTTACGTGTCAAATTGTTCTTGAATTATTGCACCATATTTCACAACGTGGTGTAATATTTTTGGCCAATGCATATTCGCATTGAGTTTCCTCTTGCGTCAGCTTTCTACCTTTGCTCGACGCGGTCACCCGATAACACCGCCGGGATCGTAGATAAATTAAAAAAAAAATGGGCGCTAGACTTTGGGAGTGGATACCGGGTTGTATCGAGTGTCAGTTTCTTACAAAAACAATTCAGTGAATTTGTTTTCTTGACTTGTATCGGATAAAAGCGATCAAACCCGTGGAAGTTCTCTTTTTCGAGCTGTTTTAAGTGATCCTCCCGTCCAGCGGCGGAGATATTAACATCCGAAATTCCAGCCTCTTCTCTCTCGACGTCGAAAAAGCTTTGTCAGAAGCGATACAAGTTCAGGGGCGTACCAATGAATTTTTCGCGCTTCCCAAAGATCTTAGGAACACCCCAGTTATTTCTCTATCTGCTCCCTACCGAATAACACTAAGGTAAGAGAAATTCTAATTGTGTGGTGAAAACTTTTTTGAACTTAAGTTTCAAGTGCTGAACCTTCTTTGCTAAATGCGACGTGAAGCGACCTTCAGTCGCCAGTTGTTCTTTCTTCTTTTGTTTAAGTAAAGTGTGTTCATAAATTGTAAAGTCCCACACCACTGGCTGCGTACAACAACAAAATCTTATATTATTTTACCATAAATATTACCATTTTCAATGTAATCGTGATATTATTTTTGTTTCATGTCAGTAATCTAAAGAAGTTGAATTATATTTGTCTTGAAATTTACCAAATCGTTTGTTTTCATGTATTTTTATCTTTGTGTGCATGAATGTTCCCAGCTTTACATATAGGAGGAGGCACAATAAAAAGGAGTCTGATTCCCGTAAGCTGCTTGCTTCTCGGCCTTCCACGAGAACTGGATTTGGAAGGTGGCGCCCGTTAATTTTAACCTACCCTGTACACAATTAGAAAGATTTCCCTCCTGTAAGCGGTTTCCGTGAACCTCCCCTACTCCTCTGAGCTAAGCCGTAGGCCTTTTTCAATCTATCCTGTTGCGGGTCGACGAAAAAGCTCGTTTGGCCCATAACAGTACATCCGATTCTCGTCCGCTAAAGATATATTGAACAAAGTGTTTCTCTTGTGTCCAATTTTGTTGTTGTTAACCATCCCAAAAGAAAATTAGCTGGGGGACTGAAGGGTCTGGTGACCTTGGTGGACAATTCTGTAGACCCCACAGTCAATTCAACAGTTGCCAAAGTGATTATTTAGATGATCCGTAAAGTCTACGATATTCCTTCATCCAATTGCAAAATTGCAGCCTCACGGCATTATTCGCATTTTGAACATTCTAGATGCGCTGCATATAGAAAGATTCTAAACTATTTTTATGAATAATCTCCCATAGTTTGACCAATTTGGAAACAGGCTATGCGTATTGTACTTACACCCGGACGATGCTGTACTACGTTAAGAATTTCTTCTTCTAACGTCACATCAGGATCAGGTTACCTTTCAGATACGATTGCTCCACAGTAAAACATTTCAGTTTCAATGCTATCTGCGAAGACTCTGGAATACCTTATTTTCTGTTCAACACTTTTGGTGGGATAGCGACGTTTATATTCAGCATTTGCACCATTGGCGGTCCCGTTGCAATAACCATAAATAAAAATCATATCAGCTTGTTGTCGATAAGTAAATGTCAAAATAAATCCGGCAATTCTAAAACGATTACTGTTCAGCATGGCATAAATAAAATGAAATAGCAACTGATAACCACTTATGTTAAACAAAGCTGTGCTGGGTAAATGCTTGGTTCATTGTAACAGGTGGGAAACGACCTATGTTTATACAACATTTTTATTTATTTTAATCACCGGAACCTATTGCCAAATATTGAAGTTTCCTCTCCAATCAGGGCATGCAGTTTTCTTTTCCCTTACTACTGGTAATAGTTCTTCTTCCCCACGCATCCTTCACAGTACTTCTTCGTCGGTCCATGACTCTTCGGAATATCCGCAGTTCGATGCGTACAATATTCTCTCGATGTTTGCGTTTAGCGTCCAATATATGTCGCACCGAAGAAATCTAAGTCGTTTTTCAAAGTGGAAGCTACGACCAGTGAGTAGTGTATTCATTTTTAGGAAAGTTGTTCTTGACATCTGTATTCGTGTTCGAATATCCAAGTCTGAACCCAGGACTTTTATCGACCAGCAAATATGATTTTTGGAGCACTTTCTATGTATTTGTCATATACGCCCACTAGTATTTTTGTGCCTGAAGGATTTTGTTGAACGCCATTGTCTTCGTTTTGTTGGTGTGTATTTTTAGGCCGATGATGTATCCCTCTATAGTATTAATAAGGCGTTGCAATCCACCTGAACTATCTGCTAGTAGCACTGAGTCAACTACATATTGCAGATGATTTATAAATTCACCATTGACTTTAATACAACATTCGGTGTTTTCCAGAGGCTTCTCAAAGGTCTTTTATGGGTACATATTGAATAACAGCGGTGAAAACACGCATCCTTGGTTGAAACCTTTCTTCTATCTGTGTGGTTTCAGTGGCATCCCCTTCGATTCTTACTGCTGCGATCTGACCCTATAAGTAAAAGTGCTTTTGAAAATTGTGTGTCCTCGTCATCTTAGATAGGTAATTAATAGGTTTTTTGTTGTACTACTTATAAAACAAAAATGTAATTATATTCAGCGTAATTGCGTCTACATGACCACGATCAGACTAACGTGTGTTCGATGTTTTCTTATTCTACAGATGTTCCAATTTCAACTTGTGACTTCTTCGTTCGTTTTCCGAAACACTCTATATGGAATAAATTCTACCATTGATGTGTAAAGATAGGAAGGCCCAAAAAAAGATGAGATATAATTGATATAAAGTATGTTAAACTTTCTGCTATTTAATTTATTGATCTTATCCCTCTATATTCTGATAGAAAATATTACAAAAGCCAGAAGAGTTGAGTTAGGAAACGCATATCATGGTTGAACGACTTGAGAACATGGTACAATTGTAGCTCCGTCTTTATTTAGAGCTACATCAAACGGCGGAATCGCTAATATGATTGCCAACTTTCTAAGAGAAGAAGAAGAGGGAAATATTATAAATAATACATACAAATAATAATTTATAATGCACTTGCAGATCATTTTACTATAGCTTCTGCAAAATTAAATAATAAACTTCTTCTTAAAGTAAGGTATTCAAATATCCTATATTTTAATTTTCCCTTAGTTATATATAACTTCTATACAAAAAATTTAATCTTCTGGTCGTTTGAGTTGATAAGTACTGTATTGTATGAGTAGAGGTGGTGAACAGAACTTCGTTTATAAAACTTCTAAGAAAATTAAAGCCATTAAAATTATATGTTGCTGGCAAAGGCTTTATAAAGATATTCTTCAAATTTGTCTCAAATTTCTCTAACGGGCAACTATAGTACCTATACCTATGTTTAAAAACGTTGGAACTGGAAGCTTAGAACATGATATTCCCATGTTTTATAAGATACAAAGTCTTTTGTAATAAAACATTTTATTATGATGGTCCGTTTGAGCATCACTACCTTTAAATGTAGAAAACCCAAAAGTTTAAAACGAACCATCAAAAAGTGTTCCAATTATGTTTGGCTGTGAGTGCTACAAGGCATGTCGTAGCTGTCATGTTGCGTACCGGCCGTGCCTTGTACTTATTTCTTCGAAAGTAAAATAAGAACATCTTCAGATAAAATTAAAACGAACACATTTTTAGCTAACAAGAAAAACAAATTACAGCAACTAGGTTAAACAGATTTTGATAAGTGAACAAATTATATTAATTTGTTAGCTGCCTACATTGGTATTTGTGTATAGTCCAATATAAGAATGCAAAGCATTTTCGTAGCCTTCCCTAATTTGAAAACTTTTTGGTCACATGTTAGTATGTAAATAATTATTAGTAAATTATTATTAGTAAAATACGATTTTTGTGAGTTATAAATTAACATAGCTAATCAAACAGTTAGACGTAAGCTGACATTAATTTATTTTTGCATATTTGTTCATATCTTGTAATGTTCGTCGTTTTTTTTTTTGGCATATAAATTTTAATTTTCGTTAAATTCATTCCATGATTATTATTCTTAAATAGAGCATCTTACGACATCTACTGGTTTTCGGAAAGTTATTATTGGTATGCTACATGTCAGCATTTTTAAAGGCATTTTTAGGAATTTTGACCGCGGGGCTACGCGCCACGGTGTTCTGAGAATTGGTACCGGCGAGCTTGCTTTTTTTTAAGAAGAAAACAACAAGCCGAGCCTAGAACTTCAAAGCGTGCAGATGATTTTGTGACAGGTAAAAATAGGGCGGGGTTAAAATGTGTTTTCTAATTTAGAGTTCTATCTCTTGATAAAATCGGATTACGAACATACCGTTACTCCTGTGCCTCTGTTTAAAGTTTCTGAGTAGTTTAAAGCAAGTACCACGCCGTTGGTGAAACATGGTGTAACTTCATTGTTCTTTATTTTAACTGACGTCATCGGAGCTGCGACCTTTTTCCCTCTTCCCTTCACTTTGGGGCATAAAACACGTAGAAATCCTAGTGCTTCTACTGCTCTATCGGCGAATTAAGGTATAAACTACCCAATATATACAATTGTTAATGGAGACTGTCAACAGTGATTGTTGACAAAGTTCTTCGATTTGTAGAAAATAGAATTAGATGTATTTTCAGGAAATAAAGCAACCTTGCGTTATAGTTGTTTAGCAATTATACAACTAACTGTACTTGTGTTGTAAACTCAGCTGAGATTAACGCAGCTATTTATTCGTTTTACAGTAAATGTCGTTGTCAGTAGCGGCTTGAGTACCAAGTTCGTCTAGAAACCCTTTTTCATACAAAATTTCTAACTAGACCGCCTCTGTTCTCTCTTTGAACATTGACACAGATAGACTACAGCAAATATGGGAATGGAAGCCTCAACGTAGAAGAGAAAGAGGAAGACCAAGAAGGAGTTGGAACACAGAGATCGCGGAAGCGATGGAAAAAGAGATTTGGAAGAAGAAACTAGCAACGACAAAGAGGCATTGGGAGATTAGGATGCGGTAAACGGTCACGATAGCTGTAAAAATACCGCCAATATATATATATATATATATATATATATATAAACCCGTTGTTATAACTTTATAATATAAGAGTCTTCCTTCATAGCGTCAAGACATCGTTGAAAGAGTAGCAGATACAACTGTTACATATGCTAGGGCAGGTTCGCATTTCGTAGAAGCTAGTGTGGCCAGTACTACGCGTCAGTTACCTAATAACACCCAAACGTATTACCCTCAGGTACTCATTTTCAGGCTCAATCGACCTAGAGACCCAAATCCCCTTTTACAATGTTGTTATGGCAATTCCCCGGAATCGAATTCAAGATATCTTACGTCGCAACCTGCGGCTCTACCCATTAGACTGCGCTATCTTCTTAATCATTTATGACGTGTCATATTTGTGTATTTTTTATTTTATGTATCTTGTGAGCGATACCGAGGTGAACAAGAATAGCAATAAGATAGGGTCGACTCCACTGTTGGTCCTTGGCTCTTCCAGCCAGGATGTTCGTATAGCTATGACTTGAAAGGCTGGCCACCACTCATTTTGTCTTACCCTGTGGATTGTAACAATCTAGAGTTTCTTCTTGTAATTGCGTTCCGCGAACCCTCGCACCTTCCTGTGCTAGCCGAAGAGCCTTTTACATCGGTTTTTTACGGGTTGAACGTTTAGTCCGCAACTTCTTCTTCTTCCCGTATTTTATCCGCTCCGGATGTTAGCTATCATCAATACAATTTGTACTTTATCTACTGCTTTCCGGAATAATTGTACCGTGGACATATCGAACCATGGCTGTAAGTTCTTTAGCCATGTCCGCAACAGAAAAATTATTTATATGTGTTTGAGTCTACCCAAAGTGTCGTTTGTAGAAATTGCAATTATTGTGTGTTTTGATAATGCTATAGAGCATCCACAATTGAATAATTACACAACACTATTTTAGAATTTATAAACATTTTTCTATACTTTTTAAGAAAAATCCCGTAATGCAAGGTAATTGGAAGGATGGTAGGTGTGTAATAATTAACGTATTCAGTCTCTGGCTGTAGTAAATAGTGATCCCACTTTATATCGTCAAACTAATGTATTTGAAAAGTTTCTGCATTTTAGCTTAATATTGAATTACCTAAAGTTACGGACGCACTTAACAAATATGTCAAACGGATTCTTTACCCCAACTGCCCTTTTAATTCTAGATTTATTCGTTTACTGAAGCAAACTAATTTTTCAGGCACGCGCGTTTTGAATTTAAACAAATTTGAACGAAAGTTCGTGCCTTAAATGTATTAATTTGGGATTTAAAGATAGCTTATTCGCTTTAGAGTTTCCAGTTGTAAGCTCCGGAATGGTGCGCTTCGTGTCTGTGCATAAATAAAGTTCTGCAAGAATAAAAATACTCCCGGCAAAAAGTGTTAAGCTTCACGCAACATTGAAGGCGCACAAAAAACGTGAACAGGAAAAAACAATCAGCACAATATTAAATTTTTTGCCTAGTAGAACAGGAACAAAAGCGCAAAGATGTAGGATACTAGGAGATAACCAATTTCTGTTTCCTAAACGTTCCTAGCAGCAATGCATATTAAATTAAATAACTATCTCACTTCCAGACTCCGTAATTTGTTGTGCTGATTGCGGCTACATTCGGAATCGATTGGAGCTGCCACAGATCTAATTATCCTAAAGTGTTTATCGTGAAAGGGCCCTCCCAAGAGAAAAACAAGCCCGTGTCACGTTTTATTCATTCAAGAAAAATTATCTTGCGTATTCTGTGAACGTTTTTCGTTGCCAGAACATTCTGCGAATACACAAACATCTGATGCCGCACCAAACTCGAAAAGGGAGGCATAATATGTGATTTCAATTTCATGTTAAAATTTATCTAAACTCGAGCATGTTAACTGTAACGTATACAGCATACATAATAGGTCATGGTACGGATTTCATTTCTGACTTCAAAAATACATTCTGTCAAAGAAGGAGTATTTACTTACTTTAGCTTGAATATTAAACGACATACAGAGTCTAACAATGCATGCAGAAATTCAAATATGCTGTAGTTTGAGATGAACAGACGTTAACAATAATTATAATGTTTCAAAGAAATAACCCTTAATTCTCTAAAAATTGTTTAGAAACCGGAATCGAAAACTTGGCTTGACAGGGGATATACAATTCTTCTTGTTTCCAAGACCTTTGTCAATTTTACCGTAACGAGCTATGTTTTACCATAAATAAAAACCAGCCAGAAATTCCGGGTTAGTTGTAAAAAGAACAACGTAATGCAAAATATACAAAGAAATAATTCACGCTTAACAGGAAACCAAATTCTGAAGTACGGGAACGGAGTCAAGAGCAAGCATCAGCTGAGTTCACAACAGATATTCTTGTACGAAAATACAGGACCAGGTCATACCAGAAATTTTTTACGCCCTCGTTCATCGTGCCGTAGTCATAGCTTTAGTTTGAAGCATCAGAGCATCTTTGATTTAGATTATATTAGAATTTCGCAGGTATTTGAAAGGAAGGGTAATCTAAGAGCCATGGGCGGCATCAGAAATATCACAGAATAAAAAGAAATTTAAAAATTGGATTTACGCAGTTGGGAGAAGTTTCCAAGAGCAGGGATTACATGGGTACAATGTGTACAGACCCTGTACCCGGAAGACAAAGTTCGCATACAAGCTCTTATACAATAATTGCTGATAAATCTCATCACAACAGAAATTGTATAAACACTTAAGTCTAAGGCGTTGGTGCGATACAGATGCTTTACGAGAATGAAGGGTGGTTTAAAGTAATATAGGAATAATTAATGAATGAAAAATAAATCCATAAACGGAATATAAGTTAGAGTGCAAAGTGGTGCAGGGGTTAAGGGTTTCAAAGCACTTTCACCCTCTCATTCGCATTTATTTGATATTTAGACAGAGCATGGTTTATAGAACTTGTAGGCAGATTGATATAAAAGTTTCGTATATTTACGATTCTTTTCATGTCTAATCGTATCACATTTTGTACTGCCGACTAAATATCATTTCTACTACTAGGGTTTTATTTTGGTCCTTTGTTGACATCCTCTGTTTCGGTTTCATGTAGTAATACTTTTAGTGTCACGACTTGTAAAATTTTGTCATTTCATTTTCCGCTTTATTTCTCACTTTCTCAATTATCGTTCCATTAAAAACCTTCAAATGTGAGACGCGACTTCTGGTTTCCGGAACGTTAGTTCAGATCTTTTCAACGTTTGATACTCTGCTCCTTTACATTCAGTGTCTGAAATTGTGTAAATATTTTAATTCCCTTGAATATATAAACAATGTTAGTAATTCCCAGTAAAACTAAATTTTTTTAGTTACTTTTTTATTTACAATTTACTCTCATTTGAGCAATAAGTAAATTGTTTGGTTACAATTACCCTGTCATGCACGATACTTTTACAATGAAAAGTTCCTTTATAAGAAAGCTTACTGTATAAATGTAATGGGAACTAAACGAATAATATAATATTAACAATCATTAGAAGCTAGAAACGATCTTTAAGGTCTATAGGTTGAACCCTATTTAGTCTGTAATTTGTGTTACTATTGTCCAATAGATTCACTGTGAGGGTATGGGTTTCGAGTTGAGTTACACACTTTGCACTCGCGCATGACACTCCACCTTTAATGGTTTTCACACGAAAATCACGATGGAGTACTTCATTTTTCAAATACCATGGGGGGTCCGCTATTGTTCACAGTGTTTTCGATTGGAATCTTTAGAGAATCTCCAGATTGGAGTTGCTTGCGCTACCCCATAGTTGCACCCCGTATGTCCGTACAGGTTTCAATACTGTTTTATAAAGTAAATCTTTGTTAGCTAATGTCAATTTAGATTTGCATCCTAGTAGCAAGATAATTTGGTGACCTTCAAGCCTAGCTGTTTACGCTTGCTGAAAATATGCCTCCTCCAAGTTAGCATTCGATCAAGGTGCATTCTCAAGTACCTTATGTCATCTGGTTGTGGGATAGGATTATTAAATAGTATCACTGGTGGACACGTTTCCCAACGAAGTGTAAAAGTGACATGGGTTGACTTGGACCCATTTGCTTTGACACGCTAAATACGCATCCAATCTTGAACTCGGTTCAGGGAAATTTGAAGGTTTCTGGAGACAATCTCGTGTCATCTGCAAATGTGGCAGTCGGCGTTTTTTCTGTTATAGGCATGTCTGCAGTATGCAGCAAGTACAAGATGGGCCCCAAAACGCTTCCTTGCGGCACTCCCAAGCTTATAGAGTGTAATTACGTGAGTTCCTGTTGGAATTTCACCGGAAATATCTGTTGGTTAAGTGCGATTTTATTAGATGATAGTAATTATTAATACAAATTGGGACAAAACGAGGTGTGAAAACTTTAGAAGAATAGCACTGCTAGACGTTGGATATAAAATATTCAGTAAATTATTGGAGAAAAAATTAAATGTTTACATGGAAAACTCTGTAAGCGACTATCAGTGCGGGTTCCGAAAAAATCAATCGTCTATAGACCAGATCTTTACAATAAGACAAACTCTGGAAAAATGGTACGAGCATAATACAGACTTACATCATATGTTCATATGTCCTCGACTTCAAACAAGCCTATGATTCCATAATAAGAAGTGAATTATATGAAGGGATGCAAGAATATAACATATCGACGAAGTTAATTAAATGAGTGAAAATGTGTTTGGCAGATACCAAGGCTAAGGTGAGAATTCAAGACCAACTCTCGGAAGAATTCAGGATAGAGACGGGATTGAGACAAGGAGACGCCCTCTCAACAACTTTATTCAATTTGGTACTCGAAAGGTGGTACGAAGACTCTCAATTAACCCCGGTGGGACAATTTTTAACAGACAGTGCCAGATATTAGCGTACGCTGATGACATAGATTTCATTAGCAGAATTAAGAAGGACCTACAAGAAATGTATAAATATTTTGAAGAAGCAGCTGCAGAGCAAAGACTAAAAGTAAATACCACAAAAACTAAATACATGATAACCACAACAAACGCGAGTAAGTAAGATTGTTTTAAATACCTGGGGGCGATAATCAAGGAAGGGAATAAAATCCTGGATGATGTGAATGCACGGATAATGCAAAGTAATAAATGTTTTTACGCGCTACAAAATGTGCTACAATTAAAGACACTCTCGACAACTTCAAAGATAAAAGTGTATAAAACGGTGATCAGGCCAGCAGTGTTATACGCAGCAGAAACATGGCCCCACAAGAAAAGAAGAAAAAGTGCTGGAGACGTGGGAGCTGAAGATCTTAAGAAAAATGTAAGGCCCGGTGCAAGAGAATGAAGGGTGGAGAGTAAGAATGAACCATGTGCTCAAACCAATGTTTAAAAGGGGCAGCACACCTGCAACGTATGGAAGACACACGAGGTGTTAAAAAGGCGCTAACAATAAAAATGGAGGGAAGTAGGACAAAAGGAAGACCAAGAAGCAGATGGGGGGATAGTGTGGAAAACGACCTACGGGAGCTCGGAATAAGGAATTGGAAGAAGACAGCAAAAAATAGAAAAGAATGGGCAGGGATCGTTAATGATGCAAAGAGAAAATTGCAAAGTGAGATGTAGTGACAAGGACAGTAGACAGTGTTGAGATAGCTGAAGAGAAGAACAGGAAGAAGCCCTACTGAGCTATATCAGTAGGGTTGGGTGGCGGGCAGCCACCGTCCCCCCTAAAACCCCAGGCTCCGCAACCCGAAAGGGATGCTATGGTCCTTCATGAACTGCTTAAGCAGTCCTGTGTGCCAAACCTTATCAAAGGGCTGGACCACGTCCAAGAACACAGCGAAACAATACTTCTTGTTTTCGAATATCTCGTTGATTTCGTTTAATATCCTGTGAACTGGCTCTATGGTGGCATGCTCTTCCCTGAACCCGAATTGATGATCCGGTATTAGTTCGTGCTCTTCAAAAAGAAGTTTCATTCCTTTTAACAGGAGCTCTTCAAATAGTTTGGAAATTATTGACAATAAACTAATAGGACGATAGGACGATGCTTCTTATGGTGACTTTCCTGGTTTAGGAATGAGTCCAGCTTGAGCCACTTTCCATTGTATGGGGAAATGATTTAGTCGTACATAGCATTAAATATGATCACTATAAGTTCAACCCGTGTGGGGTTGCTAGTCCCCCATCGGGCGCCTCCTCAGGTGGCGGATCGGGGAACGCTCACCAGATATGGTGGGTACCGGGGAAATTAAATACCTGGGTCGGACCAAAACTAGCTGACATTGGGTAGCAGCAATGCCAGTACTAGATTAAGGTGGAGAGGAAGAACCTCGGTACAGCTTAATACTAGATACTTAGAGGCGAAAATCACATACTGATTAAACCGGCTCTGATAATGCGATGAGGAAGGCAACGGGAAACCACCTCATTATCCGGATTATTTTAATAATCTTCTCTAGTTTATCAATATGCGCAGAAACAATATAAACATGGCCCTGAGTCTCCGGTCCACCTTAGATGGTGGATGGGTGCTAAGAATCATCGGGAGGAAAATTAACATACCTACTAGGAACGCCAGAAGCATGTACGCTTCAGGAAAATTAGCCAATACGATTAAAGAAATGAAACGATTGAACATTGAAATTTTGGGAATAAGTGAAATGAGATGGCCACAATTAGGGAAATGTGAGTCTGGTAATTATATTGTATACCATTCTGGAAGCAATCAACGAAATGAAACCGCACCGCTTTAACAGTAACAAACGAAATAGATAAATCAGTTAAAAACGTTACTGGACTCTCTGATAGAGCAACAATACTACAATTATCGACAACACCAACAAATATAAACATAGTACAATGTTATGCCTCGACCGCCAAAGCAGACGATGTAGAAGTAGAACAATTCTACGAAGAAATAACACAAGCACTCCAAGCAACAAAGAAAAACGACATTAATATAGTAGGGAGTATGGGAGATTTTAACTCAAAAATAGATCAAGGGGAATGCTTAGATATAGTTGGAAAGTACGGTCTTAGCACACGAAATGAACGAGGTGACAGATTAGTAAAATTTTGCCAAAAAGGAAATCTAGTTGTATTGAATACCTTCTTTGCCTTACCACCTCGACGACTTATACTTGGAAATCTCCGAGAGGTAGGGCAGATAATGTGGTTAGAAATCAAATAGATTTTCTAATGATTCATAAGAGAAACAGAAATAGTGTCTCGTCCGCTAAAACTTATTGTGGTGCTGATTTGGGATCGGATCATAATCCTATAATGACAAAACTCCGATTGCACTTACAAAATAATAATAGACGAAAAAGTAATAAAAAATGGGATATTAGACAATTACAAAACAAAGAAATCAGACAGAAAGTACAACAAGAACTCGCTCAAAAATTTGAAAACATACCAGCAGGAAATGGAAACATTGAACAAAATTGGTTATAACTAAAAGAAACAATTAATAAAGTGGGAACAGATAATATAAGACCCAGTAAACCACAAGGAAAGCATGAATGGATGAATGACCAAATCCTCGAATTAATGGAGAAACGCAGATTATTCAAAAACAAAAATGAACATACCGAGAAATATATAAAGAAATAACAAGAAAGATCAAAGCTGTTAAGGAAACATGGTTTAGGGGAAAATGTCAATAGATAGAAGCTTTACAAGAATAGCATGATAACTTTAACCTATACAAAAAAGTTAAAGAAATAGCAGGAGCAGGATAGAAAAGATATGCAAATAATATATCAGTGGACGATAATAACGAAATATTCATAGATCCCGAACAAAAAATGGTGACTTGGAAAAATTACCTTCAAAACCTCTTCAATGACAACAGACCATTCGAATTTGAAATACGCAATAATGACCAAGGGCCAGACATTCAGATAGATGAAGTTAGAAATGGACGGACAGAGTGCGAAATGAAGAAGCCCTTCGAAGATTAAACAAAAACATGGAAATAGAACTTACCATCAAAAGAAGGAAATTAGGATATCTGGGACACTTGATGCGTGAGGAACGATATAAAATCTTATAAGAAATTATGCAGGGTAAAATAAAACGAAAGAAGTGTGGGACGAAGAAGGACTTCATGGATGAAGAATTTGAGACTGCTGCGGAAAAAGTAGTGTTTCCTTGTTTCGAGCACAGTAAACAAAGTGCAGATGGCGCTATTGATCTCCGACCTCCCACAGGAGAGGCATTCTAAGAAGAAGAAGATAAGTTCAAGTCCTTGCTCCGGTAATTCTGGCCGTATTTTTCCCGTGATAAGGTCGCATCCTGGCGCTTTCTTTAGATCTATTTCTTATTTAATTAAGTTTTCGACCTCGGTTAGGGTTATTTTTTTAATTGGTTGACATAGCTGATCTGGAGCCTCCACATATCGCTGCATTTCTTCTTCTTCTTCAGTACTTAATTCAGACGGGAAGGGCGAAATGTGTTCGTAAGGTGTGCTGGAAACGTATCAACTTTGGCTCATTTACCATGTCTTTCGCATTGGAGGATTGCTTGTTGAGGTTGTTTTAACTTTCGCGTGGCTCTCCACAGTGAATAGTCTGATGATTCAGTGGCGGGGAGATATTTTAAATAATTCTGTACCCCCTGATTTTTTAGATCGTGGAGCATTGTTTTCAGGTTCCGTGCTGCACTATTGTGCCTGATCTTGTCATTTGGTGGCCTAGTGTTCTGCCATGCTCTACGAAGTCTTCTATTTTCCGCTATATTGCTTTTTTTGATGGTCATAGAGAGGGTACTTTGTTTATCATTCGTGTTCAGTTGCGGGATTGACACCCAAGCTGCGTTTTGTATTGTATGATTTAAGTGTTCTACGGGTTCTTCAATGAAGTCTGCTATTTTGCGCGGTATGTGTAAATTTATTTTTTCATCAACCAGATCTCGGAAAGCGCTCCAGTCCGTCTTATTATTGCTGAGTGTGAGTGTATCTTCTCTGATTAGTGCACGAGAATTAACGTAATTATAATCGGAGAATGGTCCGAGGACAAATCAAGACATTGTTCGATCTTCATATAATTTTGAACTATATTTTTTGTAATACCAAAGTCGAGTGGTTTGGGATCTTTGTCCTGTCAGTGGGCCAGTACGTGGGTTGTCTGATGGTGAAATAGTTTAGGTTGTTAATACCAAGTGATTTTAATAACTCTCGTCCTTTGGTAGTAGTTACTCTATAGCTCCAGTCCTGATGTTTAGCGTTATACTCGCCGGCAGCAATAAATCGTGCACCCAGTGTGTTAAAAAACCGGGTGTAGTGTTCTTCTATTATATTATGTCGCGGGGGACTGTATCTTTCTGTGACTGTGATTGGCCCATTCTAATCTCCTACGACCACACTTCTGGCTTGGATGTGTTCTTGATCATATTTATCTGTTTGATAGTGCTTTACGATTAATGATAGCTGTCATTTCTCCATGGGCCGTTCCATCTGGATATTGTGTCGATAAGGAATTGTTTACCTACTACAAATACTTTTATTTGCAAAATTACGTACAGTCTAGCGTGAGAGGTCTTAGTGGAATCCGTTGCCTTAAATAGAAAATCCTTTGTTTGAAGAAGAAAAACATGTGTTAAACTTTAAACAAGAATGTTTAAATTCAAAATCCAATCCAAAAATTAAATTAATTAGGATTTGACCGCGATTTTTGTTAACATATTCATGGCAATTGTTTCATAATGATATTATTTTGGCAATTACAGTTACGATGTCGGAAAGTTATGTTCACTGCAGCGTGAAAAGCGCACAAAATTTCTTAACAATAAAAGCATAAATTCGACTGAAATTCTTACAAACTACGAGCACAATACGGCGATCAATGTTTTTCTAAAAGTCGAGCGTTCGAGTGGTCGCAATCTTTTTGCGAAGTGCGAACTCCAATAGAAATTGAGGCTCATGTACGGCAAATTGCAGCTTTGGTTAATCGTGAAAATGCAAAAAAGTTAATGCCCTTGTTCAGCAAGTCATGCGGGTAATAATTCGTCAAATTTAACAAACTTTAGAAATTAGTGACGAAAATGTTGAAAACATCATAAAAAAACATGCTACAGTATCGTAAGGTACGTAACACACGT